>JAPKLX010002101.1:0-15367 GCA_026898415.1 Leonotis leonurus
TGGGGTGTCTAGGAGTATTCCCATACCTGTCAGATTTCCCTGACTTCCTTCAGGCTGCTTTTGGTTCATCGCATAAGCCCGGGCTCGCTGTGGCTTCCTCTGGGATGGGTACTGAGGGTACTGGGGTGGAGGTGGCGGCAACTGGTGTTGCTGCTGTTGAGCCTGAGGCTGAGCCTGTATGGCTCGAACATATTGCCTCTGGTTTGGCTGGTTAGGCTTGGAGCCTCCTCCTTGCTGCCTTGTGGGACAGATTCTGGCTATATGTCCCTTCTGCCCACAGGCAAAGCAGCTATCGCTGCCAGCCCGGCACTCTCCCAGGTGCATTCTCTTGCATTTCATGCAAGTGGGATATTTCTGTGGTTGAACATTGGTTGGTGTTACAATGTTTGGCCTTTCCGAGTGGTGGGACCGGTTTTGCCCTTCCCATGGCTTCTTCTGGGTGGCGCCGCCTCGATTGTCCTCCCACTTGCGCTTCCCTTTATGGTTTTGGGAAGGTGTTGGGGTGAATGCTGGTGGTGCCGCAACCACTGCTCTCTCTCCTGGCATAGCCGCCTCGATATCTAGGGCGCGGCTAAGTGATTCCGGGTAAGATAAGCCCCCGTGGCTAGCCAGCGCCATCCTGATCTCGTGCCTTAGTCCGGCACAGAACTTCTCAGCCATCTTTTCATCGGTGTCCACCTGCTCTGGGGCATACCGAGACATGTCGCAAAAGGTCCGGTCGTATTCTGTGACCGACATCCTTCCTTGCTTCAAGTTATAAAATTCCATTTCCTTCTTCTTCCTATAGCTTTTAGGAATATATTTATCGTATATTCCCATCTTAAATTCCTCCCAAGTCATATCCTCCCGCTGTTCTGGAGTCATAGTTTTCCTCCTGGCCTCCCACCAGAAGTCAGCTGATCCAGTCAATTGGAAGGAGACGCACGTCATGCGCTCCTGATCCGTGCAACGGAGAAAGTTAAAAATGCGCTCCAACGCGCGCACCCATACTTCCGCTTCAGCTGGGTCACCTAGCCCGTTGAAGGTGGGTGGGTTTTGTCGGAGGAAAAGTTCCTCAATCCTCCTAGCAGGCGGTGGGAGGGGTGGGGTTACCTCCCGCTCTACGGCCGGTCCTCTCTCCTCATTATTCGGATTAAGTCCCCTTCCTCGGCCTCTAGGGCGTCCTCTTGGCGGCATTCTGTTAATATAAGTGTTTCTTGCCTTAGTGGGGAAATTTTGTTGCGTATTATACTTAATAAAATGGAGTCTTACTTAGCATTTGATATTACGAAGCAAGGAATTTACGGAATTAGAAATAGGCATTGCACGTAACAAAATGGACCCTCAGGATCATCATAATTCATATCATATATCACCTCAACGAGGTCTAGTTTAATACAAAATCCCATCGTACTTTCTAAGTACATGGTATGATGCTCACCTCTCTAAGATGACATCACAATAGGTACTCAGCCTCGAAACACTAGCTACTGTGTTTTCGTGCTGTCAAAATATCGATATGCTATGCTAATACGGAACGGTCTATAATAATTATCGTTTCCGACTACAAAAATATATATCATCGGTACGGTCTATACGTATGATCCGTTACTGATGAGTACAAAATATCGACCTAGCTACTCCTGGGTGACGCAGCTAAGGTACTCCTCCTCGTCCGGGGCCTCCTCATCCCAGTCAGGCTCCCAAGCCTCATCATCGGGGTCAACCTCGGGAGCTACCTCCTCCTCCGGGTCCTCGTCCGGATCCTCCTCCTCTGGATCCTCCTCGGGGTCCTCCTCCTCAGGATCCTCCTGCTCCGGATCCTCCTCGGGGTCCTCCTCTGGTGCCCCTGCTATCGTCTCACCATATATCCTTAGCGGTTCCCTCGCTCTCTCCAACAGTCTCCGAATCCTGGCGTCGAACTCGTCCCAATCGAGGGGTGCCTCCCTCTTCCGGGAGGGGCCCTCGTCAGCTGAGGTGAGAGTGAGGCCTGATCTCTCAGAGCTCCTAGAGTGTGGAAGCTGACGGCGATCCTCCTCCGATGTCTCCAGAACTGGGGCCTTGCCCCTATCATCACCATCCGCTAGTCGGGTCCTAACGAGCCAAAACGGCATCGTGCCCGAGTCGTCGTCGCCAACTAGGGGTCGACTGGAAGAAGGTAGCCGTCGTACTCCTGTGGTGGGGCGAGAGGGACCTATCTCAGCCTCGTGATGCCCTCGGTACTCTGGTATCTGTGTCGGAGGTGGAACGGGAGGTGTAATGTGCTCCTCTGCAGGGCGGAAGGGCTCCATACCATCGTCGCGGGGTGCCTGGAACTCTGGCACCGGCTCACCATAGAGTAGGCTGTACGTCGGAGCTATGGGGATCACTCCTGCCGGGAGGTATGTCTGAATCAGGGGTGCCCAAAATGGTGGCTCGCCCCCTGCTATGATCAAATCGCCGGGTCGTACGTATGGTCCCTCCGGTGGGCTATGGTATGTCTCCCAAAAATGGAGGATCGTGGTAATAAATCCTCGTACGTCAACCCCACGATCGTAACTGTGTCCGATCGGCTGGATAAAATCGCCCACTATCATTCGGGCCCATCCCTGCCACCTGGCAGGCAACAACGGAATCAGTCGCATCGCTCCATCCATCTCCGTCGCTCCATGAAGCCTAGCGGCTTCCCACCTCCTCAAGTAATGACCCAAAAACTCCCCTAAGGTATCCCGCGGGTCGGGTCCGTAGAACTGGTATGCACGTAAAGGATCGGGTCTATGCGTCATCCTCTTCCTAGCAGTCTGGATAAACCTCGCCACTATAAAATAAAAGAAATATATATATAGTCAGTACTTGGAATATCTAATTCTAAATGAACTTCGTAAATCATCATGGTTCGTTTAGGTCAATTGTTCTATTGGTGTGTTGGTTGCTAGTTGAAGGAAATGTCCTTAGGGTATAATCCCGTTTGAGGATTGGAATTTGGTTTTCTTTAGATCTTATTGTTCTTGGATACTTAGATTCCCCTTTTGGAATTTGGATTTGCTTCCTTCGCGTTCTATCGTTCTTAGATACTTAGGTCCTTGCCAATCGACTTGCGGTTTATTCTTAAGTTCGGTATTGACGGTGAATCAATAAGTATTGACTCTTACCGCTATTTGCTAAGTCGAAGAAGATATCGTTATGATTCTTCTTTGTTTATTCGATTCGTTGAGGTGTTCGAGAAAGTTCACTCTAGTTTGCGTTCTATCTTCTTGTTCAAAGGGTTTATGTTTGTCGTTAATTCCTTAGTCATAAGGAAAGATTCTTAAGTTCTAGAGATCCGAACTTAGGGCGAGAGATTGATTCAAATCTCTCTCTACTTGGAAGCTTTTATCATAAGGCGTGTGCCACGTCTAGAGGGCAGGATACGCAGGGGTGCTAGGCTTTTGTCGACTCATTTGGTTAGTCTAGTGAAACGATACTAGACTCGAGGTTTGAAGAAAGACTCTTGGGTATAGAGCACAAATGCTCTGATACCACTCTGTCACGCCCGCTTCCTACTAATTCTAGTAAAGCCGGGAACATGACCAATGAAAGAATAAATGACAAGAGGAAGATGATAAATATTCCATTCCATAACATAAGTAAGGACATATCCCGTAAATCGGGAAGTCAGAGTCATACGCTCGTTACATTACATAACCGAATTTAGAGTTTAATCTCAGACCTACTACATAAAGGTCTAGCAGCGGAACTTTCAGGATCGCATAACGAAATCCTACGTGTATGAAGACACGCAGAACCCCCAAGAGTCAGCTACTATGGAGTCCGACAAAAGCACGACAAAGCGCCCACATCTTCTTCATTCTTATCCTGCACGTTTAGAAATACATGCAGGGCTGAGTACAAATTGTACTCAGTAGACACGTGCCGAAATCGCACACATACATATATAACTGTCAAGCCATTCGAGTGAATCATAGGGATTTTGTCTCTAAAGCACCTATGTTCACAAAATCATTTATTGAGAAAGTTCTAGTTTGACTGCAGTCCTAGTTCTTTGTAATCAACCATATCTGAAGTTTCTATGTGTCGGGAAAGTGGCCACTTCCCACAGACACTCGACCGGTCAACATCTAGATGACTCACGGTCCTGTGTACACTAGTCCGAGTAGCATATCTAATGTACTGGGACCCGAATTCGATTATACATATAACAGATAGGCATCATACATAAATCAAAACATTTATGGCAAGACAGTGCTTTTGAAAACATCTCATTTCATTTGAAAGCATACACACATATATTTTCATAGGGTAAGAAAAGCCTACTTGAATGGTCTTGATTGGTGTTTGCCTTGTTCTCGTGATGCGGATCCGACCTCTCGTCGAAACCTTTCATAAGAATCTCAAGTGAGGTATAATCTTCTAGTGCTTTTAACATATTCTAAGTATAAAGAATATTTTCCTTTTATGGCTTGGAATTATTCTCAAATCTCTACTCAACTATTATACGAGTCTAGAAATTGAAATTCTAGAGGGGTCGTAAATGATGGTTTCTAAGTCACCTTACGATTCGGTAATTTACTATATCCAATAAATAATTATTGGGCAACATATATATATATATAAGGTATTTCTAATTTAATATTTTGATGTTTAAATCAAAATAACTAATTTATCTAGATTTAACTAACCTCAAACATCATATTCTAAATGTGGTTTATAATTTAATCATTTCTTATGATCAAATTTCAAATACTCAATTAAATTCTAATTTAGCAAATTGAGTTCAACTTTTATAGAAGAATTCTATATACATAGTCTAACTTATGAATTCAAATTAACATATAACTAATTAATCCAATTTTAATTAATTGCATAAGTTATAGCTCGTTAACAATTTACTAATTCATCCGAATTAAATTAAATCGGTGCGTTCTAATTTTTTTATTTCGGCCCGTAAAGTTTAAATCTCGACCCGGCTAATTTTACTATATACTTGGCCCGTCAAATATTTATTTCCAAGACTAACTATTTCTAATTATAAGGTTTAATTACTTTATTTTAATAGCAAGCCCATACTTAACCAATTTAACTATTATTATAATATAATATATATATATATATATATATATATACATATATATGTGTGTGTGTACGTGTACATGCATGGGAATGCTTCTCCCTCTTCACCCTTCCTTCTTCTTCTCTCTCGTCGTCTCTACTCCGCTCCTTCCATCTCTGTCTCTCCGATCACCACCGCGCCACCATCACCACGGTCCAGTGTCGTGATTTTACTCATTCAAAACTTCTCTCTCTCTCTCTCTCGTTCTGCCCTCTATCTCCCCCGTCGCCTCCTCTCTCTCGCTCTTTCTTCTTCTTCTTTCTTCCTTTCCTATCTCACTATTTCTTTCCCACAGACACGCAGCACCGCTGCCACCTTCCATTTCTCCGTTTCTTCACGTCGTACTACCATCATCGCGCAGCTCCGTGCTCCTGCTCACGCACCGCCACAGCGCTGTTCTCGCAGCCGCAGCAGCAGCGCCGCCACAGCAACGTCGCGGCAGCAGCAGCAGCAGCTCGCAGCTGCATCGCCGGGCTCGCGTAGCAGCGAGCTCCAGCATCGGCTTCCAGCGCCGAGCTCGCAGCAGCAGCACCACCACAGCGTTGTCGTCGCCGTGCTCCACCACCACCGCAGCTCCAATGCCGAGCTCCTGCCGAGCTCCAGCACCGAGCTCCAGCCCGAGCTCCAGCCCGAGCTTCATCGCCGAGCTCCTTCCGAGCTCCATTGCCGAGCTTCAGCCGAGTTTCATCACCGAGCTCCTTCCGAGCTCCATTGCCGAGCTTCAGCCCGAGCTTCATCACCGAGTTCCCGCACGCGCCAGGCTTCTCCTCGAGGTCCAGCTCGCTCGAGGTCCAGACTTCTCCGCCCGAGGTCCAGACTTCATTGCCGAGCTCCTTCACCGCGTAGCGCCGTCACCGAGCTCCAGCACCGAGCTTCCGCAGCGACCTCCTCCGTTTCCCTTCTCGCGCGCAGCACAGCTGCTGCCCCATCTCTCTCTCACCCTCCTATTTATCTCCATTGTTTCTTTTTTTTTTATCTACTTAGTTATAGAACATATTATGATCTGAGAATTTCCTTTCCTTTTCAATTTCGTGAGTTAATGAAATCTTATGAATGTTCAACTTTACAGATTTGTTTCGGTTGGTTCGAGGTATTTTGGATTAGTTCGAGGTAGTTCGGAGTGGTTCGGGGTTGCTCGGAGCTCGTCCAAGGTGATTTGGAGCTGTCCGAGGTCGCTCGGAGCTCGTCCGAGGTGGTCTGGGACCGTCCGAAGTCGCTCGGAGCTCGTCCGAGGTGGTCTGAGGTCTGCCGGAGCCATTCGGGGCCTGCTCGCGGCCAACCGAGGCTGTCCGGAGCCATGCGGGGCCGTTCGAGGTCTGCCGGAGTCATTCGGGTGATTCTAAGTTGTTTCCAAAGGGAGTTCACGGCTGGAAATATCAGCCGTGTACTACTACTATCCCTATTTGCCATGTAAGTCTTCTTCCGCTTTCATTTTGTCTTAGATTATTTAGCAGTATGTCTTCTTATGTCAAGAGCATGCTTTTCTAAGTTCGAGATGCAGTTCTTTAAGTTCAAGGTCCATGCTAAGTTCAATCTAAAATCTATTTTGCACGTGATATTTATATATATATATACTCCTAATTTAGCTTTAAGAGGCATGATCATAAGATGCTAGAGCTTTAAGTTCTTACCTCAAAGTTGTCTCTAATTCTCTTTCGCGCACACTACTGCTGTTACTTCACTTCTCCGGGTTTTCTTCAAGTCTCAAATCCGGCAGCGTTTCGGTGTAAATGATATTTAGGTGTGGTTTAGTTCAGAAATTTTACTCCTTATATAGAGAGGATTGAGTCTCTGTTCTTTGCTAATCATATGCGCCTGCTTCTTCTATTGGATTTGCAGGTTATGGCGATTGGGGAGAAGCTGGAGCGTCACTGTGCAGCTAGGATTAGTAGGGGGGTAGAGTGCTTATTCTCCCACTGTAATCACACGTTAAAGCAGTGCTTAATCAGATTATGGGGAATCTGAACAGTTGCACGCTTGTCCTGATTTGTGGATTACAGTTTATTTGCTTACTCACCTACTGTAATCACACGCAATTGCCTTAAGAGTGTATATACATATATATATATTGTGTGTTTCACGTGAGTTTGTATGTATATATATATATATTTAAGTGTTTTATTTCTCCTTCATGTAGTACCCATGTTTTCAATGTATGTAGTACCCATGTCTATCTATCTTACGTATATATATATATATATATATATATATTATATCTTAATGATTATTTAAATATAGGTATAACCGTATATAATACTATAATTACTAATCGTACTTCTCATTTTAATAAATACTTATGTGTACTAAATATAATACTAATAGTGGCACTAATCACATTAGGCATTAATCACCCTCGATGATCATCCTCGTAAATGTGATCAGATTAAAAGATGACATTAACTATTTAATTACTACAAGTGCTCGTTATTCTCTAATTATACATCGAACATTTGGTCTCGTAATTAAATCCGAGTATGCGCAATTTGAGAGATTTTAGAGCTTAAGAAAGTTTATTTAGGATTTAAAAGACGGGATATTACATTCTACCCCTCTAACTAAAAATTTCGTCCCGAAATTTGCATATTCTCTTCAAATAGCTCTGGGTACTTTTCTCTCATCTTATCTTCGAGTTCCCAGGTGGCTTCTTCTTGCCCATGGTGCCTCCATAATACTTTTACTAGATTTATTGACTTGGTTCGAAGCTGTTGAACCTTCTTGTCTAAAATAGCTTCGGGTTTCTCCTCATAGCTTAAGTCGGGGTTAAGAATCATCTCTTCTTGGTGAATAACGTGTTTTGGGTCAAACACGTATTTCCTGAGTTGAGATACGTGGAAAACGTTATGCACGTTCCCAAAGCTTGGTGGTAGCGCCAGTCGGTACGCTACCGATCCTATCCTTTGCAGGATTTCGTAGGGTCCTACGAAACGGGGCCTCAGTTTTCCCTTAACACCGAATCTAATGATTCCTTTAGACGGAGATACTTTCAAGAAAACTTTATCTCCTGCCTCAAATTGTAGTTCAGTTCTGCGGGTGTCGGCATAGGATTTCTGTCTATCTTGAGCTTCCTTAATTCTTCCTCGGATTTGACGAACAATTTCGATCATTTCACTAACAGAATCAGGACCTACTATTGCTCGCTCGCCGACTTCATCCCAATAAAGCGGCGATCGGCACTTTCTTCCGTACAGGGCTTCGTACGGTGCCATTTCTATTGTTGCCTGGTAGCTATTGTTGTAGGCAAATTCTATCAAGGGTAGTACTGCTTCCCAGCTCTCACCTCTGTCGAGAACCACAGTTCTTAACATATCTTCTAGGGTTTGAATCGTTCTTTCTGACTGTCCGTCAGTCTGTGGGTGGAAGGCAGTACTGAAGTTCAGTCTAGTGCCTAGTTCTTTTTGCAAGCTCATCCAAAATCTGGATGTGAATTTCGAGTCTCGATTTGAGGTGATCGACACTGGTACGCCGTGAAGACGTATAATCTCGCGAACGTACAGTTGGGCTAACTTATCCGATCCATAGGTGATCATTATTGGTATGAAATGAGCACATTTCGTGAGTCTGTCCACAATCACCCAGATAGAGGTGTTTCCACGCTTGGACTTAGGCAATCCAGTCACAAAATCCATAGCGATGTGCTCCCATTTCCATTCCGGGATTTCTAAAGGTTGTAGCTTCCCATAGGGTCGCTGGTGTAGTGCCTTGACTTGTTGACAAGCCAGACATCTTTCCACGAAGGACGCTATGTCTCGTTTCATCCCTTCCCACCAGAATCTCCTCTTCAAGTCACGGTACATCTTCGTACTCCCGGGGTGAGCGGTATAGGGAGTGTCATGTGCTTCACTCATGATTATCTCCTTTATTTCTGGATCATTCGGAATGCATAGCCTTCCCTCAAAAGTGATGGCATTATCGGCTCCTTCTTGATAATTCGAGGTTTCGTTCTTTCTCACTTGGAGTCTGATCTTTTCTAAAGCCTCGTCTGTCCTTTGTGCCTCCAGAATCCTGTTCCGTAAGTCGGGCTCGACTACTAGGGTAGCAAGGATTCCTTCTACGGTCTCAGAGGGTGGTAGGACTTCTAAGTTCATTTTACTGAACTCCTTTATGAGTTCCGTCTCTCGAGTGAGGAGATAAGCCAGTTTCGAAGATGTTTTACGACTCAAGGCGTCGGCTACTACATTGGCCTTACCTGGATGGTAGTTTATACCACAATCGTAATCCTTTACTAGTTCAAGCCATCTCCTCTGCCTCATGTTGAGATCCTTCTGCTCGAAGAAATATTTGAGGCTTTTATGATCTGTGAAGATCTCGCACCGAACTCCGTAGAGGTGGTGTCTCCAGATTTTTAAGGCGTGTACAACGGCAGCTAACTCCAGATCGTGGGTAGGGTAATTGAGCTCGTGTGGTCTAAGCTGTCGGGATGCATAAGCTATCACCTTCCCGTCTTGCATCAATACACACCCTAGCCCGATCTTGGACGCGTCAGTGTAGACTACGTACTCCTTGTGGGGTTCTGGGACTGCGAGCACAGGAGCAGTGGTCAATTTCTCCTTTAGCAGTTGGAAGCTAGCCTCGCATTCTGGCGACCACTTGAATTTGATTCCTTTCTGAAGAAGTTGGGTCATCGGCCTAGCTATTTTGGAGAATCCTTCGATGAATCTCCGATAGTACCCAGCTAACCCTAAGAAACTTCTGATTTCATTAGGAGTTGTGGGTGCTTTCCATCCTTGTACCGCTTCCACCTTAGCGGGGTCTACCTTAATCCCTTCTGACGACACAATGTGTCCGAGAAAAGCTACTTCGTTGAGCCAGAACTCACATTTACTGAATTTAGCATAGAGTTTCTCGTTTCTAAGGGTTTCCAAGACGATTCTCAGGTGATTCTCGTGTTCGTCTCCACTCTTAGAGTAGATTAGAACATCGTCTATAAATACCAGGACAAATTTATCAAGGTATGGGTGGAAGATGCGGTTCATCAGGTCCATGAACACGGCGGGTGCATTGGTCAATCCAAACGGCATCACTACAAACTCGTAGTGTCCATAACGGGTTCGGAACGCCGTTTTGGGAACATCTTCTGTTCGGATCCTTAGTTGGTGGTAACCCGATCTTAGATCGATCTTTGAGAATACGCTTGCTCCTTTCAGTTGGTCGAACAAGTCATCTATTCGCGGCAATGGGTACCGATTCTTCAAAGTCATCTTATTCAGGCCTCGGTAATCTATACACATCCTTAGGGTGCCGTCCTTCTTCTTTACGAAGAGTACTGGGGCTCCCCAAGGGGATACGCTGGGTCTGATAAAACCGAGATCTAAAAGTTCCTGGAGTTGGATCTTGAGCTCCTCCAACTCTTTCGGTGCCATCCTATAAGGTGCCTTGGAAATTGGTGCAGATCCGGGTTCTAGATCGATCGTAAATTCTAATTGTCGGTTTGGAGGTAGGCCCGGCAACTCTTCTGGAAACACGTCTGGGTATTCCCGTACGATGGTTACATCCTCGATTTTTCGCTCTTCTTTGGCTCCTCCATTCAAAGAGACTAAATACGCCGAGCAACCCTTCTTTACCAATTTCTCGGCTTGTAAGGCTGAGATAATCGACTTCCTTCGAGTCGCGGTGATCCCATGAAAACTCGTAGGTTCCCTCCCAGGGGGTCGGAAAGATATTTGCCTCTCATGGCAAAGGATCGTGGCATAGTTTTCAGCTAGCCAATCCATTCCTAGGATTATGTCCACGTCATTCATCGGTAGTATGCTAAGATTGTTCGCTAGCACCTTAATAAATCGTATGTTCAGGCTCAGATTCGAGCAAGCATGAGTGATAGTAGTGATTCCTCCTAGAGGTGAAGAAACATTCATGGATGTTCCTATAAGTTCTGAATCCAACTCTAGGTTCTCTACGCATGATTTAGCAATGAAGGAATGAGAAGCTCCCGTATCAAATAAAATTATCACTGGGGTGTCTAGGAGTATTCCCATACCTGTCAGATTTCCCTGACTTCCTTCAGGCTGCTTTTGGTTCATCGCATAAGCCCGGGCTCGCTGTGGCTTCCTCTGGGATGGGTACTGAGGGTACTGGGGTGGAGGTGGCGGCAACTGGTGTTGCTGCTGTTGAGCCTGAGGCTGAGCCTGTATGGCTCGAACATATTGCCTCTGGTTTGGCTGGTTAGGCTTGGAGCCTCCTCCTTGCTGCCTTGTGGGACAGATTCTGGCTATATGTCCCTTCTGCCCACAGGCAAAGCAGCTATCGCTGCCAGCCCGGCACTCTCCCAGGTGCATTCTCTTGCATTTCATGCAAGTGGGATATTTCTGTGGTTGAACATTGGTTGGTGTTACAATGTTTGGCCTTTCCGAGTGGTGGGACCGGTTTTGCCCTTCCCATGGCTTCTTCTGGGTGGCGCCGCCTCGATTGTCCTCCCACTTGCGCTTCCCTTTATGGTTTTGGGAAGGTGTTGGGGTGAATGCTGGTGGTGCCGCAACCACTGCTCTCTCTCCTGGCATAGCCGCCTCGATATCTAGGGCGCGGCTAAGTGATTCCGGGTAAGATAAGCCCCCGTGGCTAGCCAGCGCCATCCTGATCTCGTGCCTTAGTCCGGCACAGAACTTCTCAGCCATCTTTTCATCGGTGTCCACCTGCTCTGGGGCATACCGAGACATGTCGCAAAAGGTCCGGTCGTATTCTGTGACCGACATCCTTCCTTGCTTCAAGTTATAAAATTCCATTTCCTTCTTCTTCCTATAGCTTTTAGGAATATATTTATCGTATATTCCCATCTTAAATTCCTCCCAAGTCATATCCTCCCGCTGTTCTGGAGTCATAGTTTTCCTCCTGGCCTCCCACCAGAAGTCAGCTGATCCAGTCAATTGGAAGGAGACGCACGTCATGCGCTCCTGATCCGTGCAACGGAGAAAGTTAAAAATGCGCTCCAACGCGCGCACCCATACTTCCGCTTCAGCTGGGTCACCTAGCCCGTTGAAGGTGGGTGGGTTTTGTCGGAGGAAAAGTTCCTCAATCCTCCTAGCAGGCGGTGGGAGGGGTGGGGTTACCTCCCGCTCTACGGCCGGTCCTCTCTCCTCATTATTCGGATTAAGTCCCCTTCCTCGGCCTCTAGGGCGTCCTCTTGGCGGCATTCTGTTAATATAAGTGTTTCTTGCCTTAGTGGGGAAATTTTGTTGCGTATTATACTTAATAAAATGGAGTCTTACTTAGCATTTGATATTACGAAGCAAGGAATTTACGGAATTAGAAATAGGCATTGCACGTAACAAAATGGACCCTCAGGATCATCATAATTCATATCATATATCACCTCAACGAGGTCTAGTTTAATACAAAATCCCATCGTACTTTCTAAGTACATGGTATGATGCTCACCTCTCTAAGATGACATCACAATAGGTACTCAGCCTCGAAACACTAGCTACTGTGTTTTCGTGCTGTCAAAATATCGATATGCTATGCTAATACGGAACGGTCTATAATAATTATCGTTTCCGACTACAAAAATATATATCATCGGTACGGTCTATACGTATGATCCGTTACTGATGAGTACAAAATATCGACCTAGCTACTCCTGGGTGACGCAGCTAAGGTACTCCTCCTCGTCCGGGGCCTCCTCATCCCAGTCAGGCTCCCAAGCCTCATCATCGGGGTCAACCTCGGGAGCTACCTCCTCCTCCGGGTCCTCGTCCGGATCCTCCTCCTCTGGATCCTCCTCGGGGTCCTCCTCCTCAGGATCCTCCTGCTCCGGATCCTCCTCGGGGTCCTCCTCTGGTGCCCCTGCTATCGTCTCACCATATATCCTTAGCGGTTCCCTCGCTCTCTCCAACAGTCTCCGAATCCTGGCGTCGAACTCGTCCCAATCGAGGGGTGCCTCCCTCTTCCGGGAGGGGCCCTCGTCAGCTGAGGTGAGAGTGAGGCCTGATCTCTCAGAGCTCCTAGAGTGTGGAAGCTGACGGCGATCCTCCTCCGATGTCTCCAGAACTGGGGCCTTGCCCCTATCATCACCATCCGCTAGTCGGGTCCTAACGAGCCAAAACGGCATCGTGCCCGAGTCGTCGTCGCCAACTAGGGGTCGACTGGAAGAAGGTAGCCGTCGTACTCCTGTGGTGGGGCGAGAGGGACCTATCTCAGCCTCGTGATGCCCTCGGTACTCTGGTATCTGTGTCGGAGGTGGAACGGGAGGTGTAATGTGCTCCTCTGCAGGGCGGAAGGGCTCCATACCATCGTCGCGGGGTGCCTGGAACTCTGGCACCGGCTCACCATAGAGTAGGCTGTACGTCGGAGCTATGGGGATCACTCCTGCCGGGAGGTATGTCTGAATCAGGGGTGCCCAAAATGGTGGCTCGCCCCCTGCTATGATCAAATCGCCGGGTCGTACGTATGGTCCCTCCGGTGGGCTATGGTATGTCTCCCAAAAATGGAGGATCGTGGTAATAAATCCTCGTACGTCAACCCCACGATCGTAACTGTGTCCGATCGGCTGGATAAAATCGCCCACTATCATTCGGGCCCATCCCTGCCACCTGGCAGGCAACAACGGAATCAGTCGCATCGCTCCATCCATCTCCGTCGCTCCATGAAGCCTAGCGGCTTCCCACCTCCTCAAGTAATGACCCAAAAACTCCCCTAAGGTATCCCGCGGGTCGGGTCCGTAGAACTGGTATGCACGTAAAGGATCGGGTCTATGCGTCATCCTCTTCCTAGCAGTCTGGATAAACCTCGCCACTATAAAATAAAAGAAATATATATATAGTCAGTACTTGGAATATCTAATTCTAAATGAACTTCGTAAATCATCATGGTTCGTTTAGGTCAATTGTTCTATTGGTGTGTTGGTTGCTAGTTGAAGGAAATGTCCTTAGGGTATAATCCCGTTTGAGGATTGGAATTTGGTTTTCTTTAGATCTTATTGTTCTTGGATACTTAGATTCCCCTTTTGGAATTTGGATTTGCTTCCTTCGCGTTCTATCGTTCTTAGATACTTAGGTCCTTGCCAATCGACTTGCGGTTTATTCTTAAGTTCGGTATTGACGGTGAATCAATAAGTATTGACTCTTACCGCTATTTGCTAAGTCGAAGAAGATATCGTTATGATTCTTCTTTGTTTATTCGATTCGTTGAGGTGTTCGAGAAAGTTCACTCTAGTTTGCGTTCTATCTTCTTGTTCAAAGGGTTTATGTTTGTCGTTAATTCCTTAGTCATAAGGAAAGATTCTTAAGTTCTAGAGATCCGAACTTAGGGCGAGAGATTGATTCAAATCTCTCTCTACTTGGAAGCTTTTATCATAAGGCGTGTGCCACGTCTAGAGGGCAGGATACGCAGGGGTGCTAGGCTTTTGTCGACTCATTTGGTTAGTCTAGTGAAACGATACTAGACTCGAGGTTTGAAGAAAGACTCTTGGGTATAGAGCACAAATGCTCTGATACCACTCTGTCACGCCCGCTTCCTACTAATTCTAGTAAAGCCGGGAACATGACCAATGAAAGAATAAATGACAAGAGGAAGATGATAAATATTCCATTCCATAACATAAGTAAGGACATATCCCGTAAATCGGGAAGTCAGAGTCATACGCTCGTTACATTACATAACCGAATTTAGAGTTTAATCTCAGACCTACTACATAAAGGTCTAGCAGCGGAACTTTCAGGATCGCATAACGAAATCCTACGTGTATGAAGACACGCAGAACCCCCAAGAGTCAGCTACTATGGAGTCCGACAAAAGCACGACAAAGCGCCCACATCTTCTTCATTCTTATCCTGCACGTTTAGAAATACATGCAGGGCTGAGTACAAATTGTACTCAGTAGACACGTGCCGAAATCGCACACATACATATATAACTGTCAAGCCATTCGAGTGAATCATAGGGATTTTGTCTCTAAAGCACCTATGTTCACAAAATCATTTATTGAGAAAGTTCTAGTTTGACTGCAGTCCTAGTTCTTTGTAATCAACCATATCTGAAGTTTCTATGTGTCGGGAAAGTGGCCACTTCCCACAGACACTCGACCGGTCAACATCTAGATGACTCACGGTCCTGTGTACACTAGTCCGAGTAGCATATCTAATGTACTGGGACCCGAATTCGATTATACATATAACAGATAGGCATCATACATAAATCAAAACATTTATGGCAAGACAGTGCTTTTGAAAACATCTCATTTCATTTGAAAGCATACACACATATATTTTCATAGGGTAAGAAAAGCCTACTTGAATGGTCTTGATTGGTGTTTGCCTTGTTCTCGTGATGCGGATCCGACCTCTCGTCGAAACCTTTCATAAGAATCTC
>JAPKLX010002951.1:442-11755 GCA_026898415.1 Leonotis leonurus
TGAGACTTGCTGGTTCAACTCTCTGTCTGAGACTTGCTGGTTCAACTTTCTGTTATAGTTGACTTGCTTCAGCTTTCTGTCTGAGACTTGCTGGTTCAACTTTCTGTTTGAAAGCTTTAGATTCCTGTTACATAGGGACAGATAGTAGTAATATATAGAGAACATGAATAAACCTAAGTATGTTTTCGAGGGAACATCATCAAAACTCAAATTAATTGCGGGGTTCCCAACAATTTCCCCCTTTTTGATGATGTCGAAACCATACTTAGTCAGATTTAACCAGGGTAACACAAATCATGTTCTGGTAAGGTTAGCCGATTGTTATTTAAGTTGTATAACAATCAATAACAAGAGATTTACTGGACAATAAGATTTTATCTTTTAGAAAGCTTCACATCAATAGATATATGAATTGATGAGTACAAGTGGACATCAGAAATAACATAGAGAGCAAAAACAGAAGATAAGAATTAAGATCTATCTAAGAAAACCATCTGGCTGCTCCGCCTTTCTTCATCTTCTCTCTCTGTGCATCAGAGACTAACTGAATGCTCTCGTAAATTCCATCTCTCACCCTGGCGTAATTAGGATCGTGATTGTCGATCTTATATCCCTTGATCTTGGCCAGTTGATTGATGTAATTTAAAATGTAGGTCTTGTCAGGAATATTACTGCCTGGTATTGTTGGGCATACCATGTATTCTTTCTCCGGGGCTTTGATCTGTATCTTGGCATCAGATGCTGCTGTTCTGATCCTCTGTACTAGGCCCTGGTCACTGAAGTTGTCCAGATATCTGTTGAAATCCTCATATGGAGTTGATTCTGAGTATGTAGGCTCCTTCAAAAAATATCTGTTCAAGATAAAACCTTGCTTTACTTTCTCCCAATCACTTTGATCACCTTCTGGAACCCACGCATCATTAGGTGTTTTCTTCTGCAAGGATAGATTCCATGAGAATGGTTTCTTCTTCTTCTTCTTAGACTGGGTGGTTGATTGTGATGACTGCTGCTGTGAGCGTTCTGTGGAGGAAGGTGAGGAGAAAGGTGTTTGAAATGCTTTTTCCTTGGCTTCCTGAGTAGCTAGCTTTCTCTCTCTTTCTGCTTGCTCTTTGTAGAATTGGGCTCTGAAAAGAGGATCACAAGCTTGTTCCATATTCACTCCGAACAGCAGCAATTCAGCTATCTGATCACCCTAGTCAATTGGTTTCTTTCCTTTGTCGCTGGGGATCTGAGGTGCTTGTTGAGTTGGCTCTGTTCCAAGTAGTGTTGGGTCTGGCCTCGGTGGTGTGGAAGGTCTGGGTTGAGCCGGTGCTGGTGTTTCTGTTTAAACTTCCACCTCTTTTGTCCTCATACTTCCACCTCTTCTGTCCTCATACTCTTGCTGCTGCCTTTGCCTCCCTTGCTGCTACATTTGCCTCCCGAGATTTCCCCCTTTTCAACATCAGCAAAGAAGGTAGTGATGAGTGTTCGAAGTGAGGCAATCTCTTCAGTCATTTTCTCCATTTTCTCTTCAGTTTCTGCTTTGAACCCAATCAGAAAGTTGATTGTCTGGTTGGAGGCGTCCAGTTTCTGTTCGAGCCTGCTGTTCATTGTAGACAATGTTTTGTCATAAGTCTCTTGAAGTTCTTCAACTGCAGTAAGACGAGTGCTCTGTTGCTCGAACTCTTCTGGGTTAGGATACAGAAGGTCATTCAGGATTGCCATTTGATGTTTCTGCATCAGCTCCACAAATTTCTCATTTTCAAATTGGGCGAATTGAAAATGGATGGATAAGTCAGTATCTTCCTTCAACTGAGCAGCAAGTTGAATTCCTTTCTTTTCTACGGCAGCACTAATTGTTACTTGTTGTTTGGCTAAAAGATCAGCTATAAGAGCAGTTGTCTTCTGATTTGTCTCTTCTATGTCATTTAGACGAAGAGTGATTTTGGCCTGTTCAGCTTCATTCTCTAGACGATCATCATCTATCTTTTTATCAAGCTCCTTTCTGACCGTTCTGAGCTTTCTTCGTATGTCTTCATCCATGTCGTTGACGTAATCTTTCTGATGTTTGTTGAAATCAGTGAGTATCTGGGTTGCCTTCTCTTGAAGTGAGTTGCATATATCAGTCATCTGATCTTCAACTCGAAGAGTGATCAGATTGTCCAATTGATAGTTATTGAAGGTGTTGGGTTCTCTTTCCAGAAGCTCTTCCATGGTGTAGAAGTTGACATGTTTCTGCAGCTTCTGTGCAGCTCCTTGTGTGTATATGTCATTACTTGGCTCGCCACCAATGTTCTGTCCGACTGGTTCATCATCACCAAAGTCAAGGTTGATGATTGGTGTTTTCATGGCAGGCTTCTTGGATTGGGCTGCTCCCTGCTCTGGTTGGGGTGGTTGTTGTTCGGTTGGGACAGGGTCTTCCATCTGAGCATCAGTATGTGTTGTTTGCAGAGTGATATTCAAAGTTTCTGCCTCATGCTGCATGAGCGCAGAGATGAGTTGCTGGTAATCTGTTCTGAGTTCTGCTACTGAGTTGGCTTGAAGTAAACTGAGCAGTGTGGCCTCTTCCTTCTTTAGTTCTTCAATTGTCTTGATTTGAAGCAAAGCATCAAAGATGTAGTACTCGCTGTCTTTGACCAGCAAGTAAAACTTGACGCGCTTGGTTGTTCCCAGACTTTCTGGTAAGCGATGAATGCCAGGAAAGTCTTGCAGCACAGAGTGTTCTGCTTCATTTTCCAGCAAATGTATAACACCTTCTGCTTGGCGTTTCTTCTCCTCCTTTTCATCTGTAGATTCTCCTTCTTCTTCCTCCTCATCCTCACTTATTTTCTCCATTCTTTTTGGCGAGGGTGTGGGTGTTCTGGCTGGAGAAAAATCTTTCTCCTGATGTGGAGTATGGCTTGTTTCTGGTTCTACATTACCCGCTGGAGCCTCTGTTACCTCTGTTTCTGCCTGTGTTGCCTCCTTTTCTTGTTCTGTTGCCATGTGTTCTGTTTGTTCTGATTGTTCTACAGCAGGTTCTGGTGGTGGTGGAGACTCTTGCATTTTTTGCAGTCTGCGTTTCTTCTGTTTAGGTTGAGATGCGGATGTCTCAGTCTCAACAGAGCTTCCTCATTTGCGTGCCGCCTTGTCTTTTACCACTTTCTCCTTGGTAACTTTCTTTCTTCTTTTCAACACCTTTAGCAGGTGGCATCCATGTTGGATTAGAGCTACCCATTTCCAGCGCTGCTACACGGTGCACCTCAGCTGTTATTTTGTTGCAAAAGGCCGGCGAGAGTCCCAAAGACATTTCTAGCTGATGTTGATCTTTGGGTATGGAGAGGCTTGTGTTGAATTCTACAGCATCCTCCCATACTTGCTGCTTGAAGTATCGTTCCACCATCAGGCTGATTTTGGTGGAGTGACGTAGATTTCTCTTAACTTCTACTGAGGTTCCTCTTCCTCTGCTATCTTTGGTATAAGTAACTAGTTTTGCTTCCTTAGCCATCAATTCGAACAGTACTCTGCTCCAGTTGACTCGGAGATTGAGGACAACAGCTGTGAGGATTCGGAATTTCTCAGGGGTTACCTAATCATACAATCCGCTATGGTTGAGAAAAATTCTCTGGACCATTTCGAGTAGTAACTTGAAGCCCGGTTGGAGTAAGGAGCGCTGAAACATTCTCCATGTATATGAGATGGGTATTACCATCATGATTTCTACGGCCTCCTGCAGTTGTTTCGGAGTGATGTCGTCCAAAGTCAGACCTTCATCTTTCAACCGATACGCCTGGTTGATCATTTCGATGACATTGTATGGAGTTTTGCTCGTTCTGTCACCGATTGGCATCAACACATTTGCTTCAAAGCCATGTTTATCATTCTGCCATGTCAGATAGAATGTAGCCACTTGTTTTGCCAGAAACATGTTGGGATGAGAGGTGACAATATTGCAGAAACCTAATATCATAAGAACATACAGGGCAAATATATGTATATTCATCAGTTTATATGAACAAGTATGAATGTCCACATCTAAGCAGTTAATTAGAGTGATGATACATTTTTAAGCAGATCATAAGAGAAATTAAAACAATACTCATAGCAAGTTGCAGATATAAGGAAGATTTAATAAACTCAAGAACCTTTGCAACGTGTAACAATGGCAAAAATTTCTTCCAGTTTGCGAAATCCGTGAGTATCAAACACAGCATAGGGTTCAGGCGAAAGAAATTTTTGAACCTCGGACACATGTTGAAGAAACAATGAAGTTTGGGGTGTCATAATAAAAAACGCAAGATGGTTTTGAGAAAAGATTTGCAGAGAAAAGAGAGTCTAGAAATTCTTAAATGCTTAAGGAGAGTAGTGCTCAGTGCAATGAAAGTGAAGGTGAACAGTCCTGTGAGAGATATCGCATATATATAACAAAATAATCAATGGCGTAGATTAAGACGGTAAATAAGTGAAGGGTTGGATGAGTATCTCCCTTTTTGATTTTCCCGCTTCAGTTGTATGTCTTGCCACCTTTCCTTGCGTGTGATATACGCTCTAGATCCTAGGGTTGTAGGCGAGCGTGTCCGTATCTCACTCTCCACTGCAACTTTCCTTTTTCCTTTTCTTGCAGGGATTTTCTCGATCACAGTTCCCAAAGATGTGCTAATCATCACAAATATAGAAGATTTAGTAAATCTAGGTTAGAAAATATCTTTGTAGACTGCAATCTCGGAGATTAATTATGAAAAGTGACGTCTTTTATCTAGGACGCTTCAATTTCCTCAATAGTTCCCCCTTGACTTAGTAATTAAGAAATAATTTTCACGTGGCAGTTTCTTCAATTAGTAAATTATGACGCGTGAGATTCTTTATTTCCATCTTGTTATTCTGTCATTCTGTAAAACATTCTGTTGTTGAATATTCTGGTGACCATCTGTTGTTGTCTTTCTGTTAGACAATCTGTTATTGTCTTTCTGTTAGATTATCCAGATTTAGTAATCCAAGCTTTCCACATAACATCTTAAATCTATCTTCTGGTAGAGCTTTAGTTAAAATGTCAGCACGTTAGATATCTATGTAAATTTTCTTGATCTGGATATGTTTTCTCTCCACATGATCTCTGATAAAGTGATGTCTCACATCAACATGTTTGCATCTTGTATGAAGTACTGGATTCTGTGTTATTGCAATTGCACTTGAACTGTCACAGAATATGGGTATCTCCTTTACTTCGATCTCGTAGTCTCTTAGTTGCTGCTTCAACCATAAGATTTGTGCACAACAACTTCCAGCAGCCATATATTCTGCTTCGGTTGTTGATGTGGCGACAGATGTCTGTTTCTTTGAGAACCTAGATATCAATTTGTTTCCAAGAAACTGACATGTTCCAGAAGTAGACTTTCTGTCCAGTTTGCATCCTGCATAATCTGAATCAGAATAGCCTGTTAATTCAAAATTGTCTTCACATAGATACCATAATCCTACATGGGCTGTTCCCTTAAGATATCTTAGTATCTTGTTAGCTGCTTCCATGTGAGACTCTTTGGGATTTGCTTGATATCTTGCACATACACCTACTGCAAAAGTGATGTCAGGTCGACTGGCAGTTTGGTATAGAAGTGATCCTATGATCCCTCTGTATTGAGTAATGTTAGCTGGTTTTCCTTCTGGATCTGGATCGATTTTCCCATTGGTCTGCATTGGGATTTTCACTGGGTTACTGTCTTTTAACCCAAATTTGGTCAGTAGATCGTTGATATATTTTGTCTGATTAATAAAGATACCATCTGGAAGCTGCTTGACCTGCAACCCTAAAAAGAAGCTCATTTCTCCCATCATGGACATTTGGTACTTATTTTTCATAAGTTCTGCAAATTTGTCACACAGATAGGTAGATTGAGATCCAAAAATGATGTCATCTACGTAGATCTGGACTAAGAGAATGTTTTCTTTGACTTTGATGATAAACAAAGTCTTGTCAACAGATCCTCTTCTGAATCCAGATTCTAGTAGGAAAGTTGATAAGGTCTCATACCAAGCTCTAGGGGCTTGTTTTAGACCATAGACTGCCTTAGCTAGTCTGTATACTTTCTGATCTGGATCTGCTTCTTCAAATCCAGGTGGCTGTTCCACATATACTTCTTCTTCAAGGATACCATTGAGGAAAGTACTTTTGACATCCATCTGGTATACCTTGAATCGTTTGTGAGCAGCATATGCTATAAATAGCCTTATAGCTTCTAATCTGGCTACTGGTGCGAATGTTTCATCAAAATCAATGCCTTCTTGTTGATTATAGCCTTTAGCTACCAATCTGGCTTTGTTTCTGACTACTTCACCATTCTCATCTCGTTTATTTTTGAACACCCATTTTACACCTATCACACCTTGGTGTTTGGGTCTGTCCACGAGATACCAGACTTCATTCCTTTTGAAGTCATTGAGTTCTTCTTGCATTGCAGTTATCCAATCTGCATCTTGAAGTGCTTCATAAGCATCAGATGGCTCCATGCGAGAGAGGTAACAGCTTAACAATGCACTCTCTCCATGCATTCTTCTGGTCTTCACATGATCTGATGGGTTCCCAACGATCTGTTCTGGTGGATGATCTTGTATCCATCTCCTTCTCCTGGTCATCTCTTCATCAGATATCTCAGGATCAGGTTGATCTGTTGGTTCCTCAAATTCAGGGTGTGCTGTTGATGTAGTTTGAAATGGATTCTCATCTGGACTTTCTTCTGGATTTGGATTTTCATGTTGATCATAATTTCTAATAATTGTTTCATTGTCTTCTGTTGATGATCTGTTTTCATCCAAATCGTGTTGTGATATTCCCCCTTGCTGTATGATCTCTTCAGCAACGGGTGGAGTGACAATTTCTTCATCCTCACTTTTTGAATTCCAGATAAGAATATCTTCAAGTAATAGTTCATTCATCCTTCTGGTAGTCACTTGATTTTCTGTCTGCTTTTCATCTAGTGACCTGTACTCAACAGTAGACTCATCAAAAACAACATGAGGTGTTACCTCCACAATATGAGAGTTCTTATTGTAAACTCTATAAGCTTTACTAACATCAGAATATCCTAAGAATATTCCAGGGTCAGTTTTGCTATCAAAAGTTTTCAATTGTGATTTCCCATTATTGTGTATGTAACACAAACAACCAAAAGTACGAAAATAAGAAATCTTAGGCTTTCTGCTGTTCCTCTCATATGGTGTTTTTCCATGTCTGAGTGTGATGGATGATCTGTTTTGAGTGTAACAGGCTGTGTAGATTGCTTCTGCCCAGAATTTCTTTGGTAGATTGGTTGCATTGAGAATTGTCCGAGCTGCTTCTTTGAGTGATCTGTTTCTCCTCTCAACAACTCCATTCTGTTGAGGAGTTCGAGCAGCAGATGTTTGATGAGTAATTCACATCTTGTTGCAGTATGCTTCAATCTTCTGGTTGAGAAATTCTGTTCCTCGATCTGTTCTGATAGAGGTTATACTCATCTCTTTTTGTTTGATGATCTTGTTCAGAAAATTAGGGAGTTTGTCTAGAGTCTCTTTCTTCTTTAACAGAAAGATGACCCAAGTGAATCTTGAGTAATCATGTATGATTACCAATGTGTATTTTCTCCCATTTATGCTTAGTGGCTTGACTGGTCCAAACAGATCAAGATGTAACAGCTCCAGTATCCTTGATGTTGAGTGAGCTGTTTTGCTTGTAAACGATGTTCTGGTTTGCTTTCCAGCTTGACAAGCATCACATATGTGATCTTTATCATACACTTGATCTGGTAGACCTTCCACTAACCTTTCCTTGGCAATCCTATTGATTGACTTGAAGTTTAGATGGCTTAATCTCCTATGCCATAACCAGCTGGTTTCTGATACAGTCTTAGTGACTAAGCAGGTCTCGATTTGGTTTGTCCACTGGACAATGTAAAATCTATCCTGCAGTTTACCGGTAAGGAGTATTTCATTTCCTTCCTTATTCTTCACCAGACAGTTGTTAGTATCAAAAACAATCTGATTACCGTTAGCACAGAACTGACTTACAGAAAATAGATTGTGACTAAGTCCCTCAACATATGATACATTTGTGATAGTGGTCTTGCCAACTTTGATATTTCTATATCCTCTGGTATATCCTTTTGAATTGCATCCTAAAGTAACCTATGGTCCTGGTTTCTCTATGTAGTTTGATAGTAAATTCTTATCACATGTCATGTGTTTTGAACAACCGCTATCTATTATCCAGATTGTTCCTCTTGCTACCTTACTCCTTCTTGCAGTTCTTTGATCCTGCAATTAATCAAACTTAGCTACCCTTTCAACGTTTGGGTGCTTGATTATTAGCAAATATTCCTTTTCGAATCCAGAACATTTTAGGGTTAGGAACAGAAATATAGCAGGTAATGATGTTCCCCTCATTGTCAACTTTAGATAGAGTGTGAATTTCAGATGGATGAAATCGTTCTGTTTCACAATTCTTCAAGCTCTTTTTATTATGAGCTGTCCTGTTGACAATTTTTGTCCTGTTGACATTTAATTTTTGAAGGAGATCTACTTCTGTGTAGTGAGCTAGTTGTCCCTTTGTTTGATGATGCTGCCTGTTCTTCGCATTTTTTATTATCATCTTTTGAGGATAGCCTTTCTTGTTTTTCAACTCCTTCACTTGATCTGGCATTTTCTTCCTTTCTGGTACAAAGCTTATGGTTGCCGAAGATTTTTCTGAGTGACCTAGATATCCTAATCCAGATTTGCCCTTTTGCTGCATGTTGATTAGTAATTTGGCACGTTCATCACTTTTGTAAATCATTTCCTTGCCTTTCTTGATCTTCTCCTCAGCAACATTGTTTCTGGTAACCAGATCCTTAACTTTTGAATTAAGTGAGTGGATCTCACTGTCTTTTCTTTTGATCTGTTCCTCCAGATCGTTGATTTTAGCAACAAATTGTGTACTTGCAGTGCTCAAAATTTCTTCTGATTTCTTTAATCTTTCATTCTCTTCAACAACTTCTCTAAACAGCCTTTTTATGCTTGAGTAGCTTTTGAACATCTCATTGACTTCATCCCATGAGTATTCTGCTTGATCTTCACTTTCCTGTTCCAGATCGTTATTATTTGAGGAAGTTGAATAGCAGGAATTTACCTCAACTTCATCTAGGCCGTTGTCCAGTCCCACATAGCATTCATTCCAGCTTTCTTCATCATCAGCAATGAAGGCTTCATCATTTTCTGATGAGCTATCTGAGAAATGACTCGAGCTGCTTGAGTTCTGTTCAGCTATCATGGCTTTGCGTTCATATTTAAGCTTTCGGTCTCTTTTAGCTCTTAGTTCTTCTCTTTGGCTTCTGGATAGATCAGGACAGTCTGTTTTGAAGTGACCTGTTCTGCCACATTCAAAGCAAGTGTAATCTGTAGAGCTAGAGGTCTTTGTTGTTTTAGCAGTCTGCTTTTTGGATTCATTCTTGTCATCAGATAGATCGTTGTCATGCTTCTTATAGAAGTTTTTCTTGTTATCCTTATAGAAGCGTCTGTATTTCTTCGAGCTGGTCTCCATTTTGTCCATTCATTTGGTGATCATAGAGAACTCTTTTAAGAGTTTGTCATAGCCTTTCTCTTCATCTGGAGTAGCCGGCTCAAAAAGATCATCTGGTTTGCTCTTCGCTTTGAAGGCTACCTCTTTATCTTTCTTCGAGCTGCTTTCTCCCTTTTTGGACAGATGATCTGGTCCTCGAATTCTTTGAATGTCACACTCATGACCTTCAAGGTGATCAATTAGGGCTTCAGTGGACAATTCATTAAAATCTGCACGAAGGGGTTGCATTGCAGCATAGATCTCCCAGCTTGGTGGAAGAGCTTTAAGTACTTTCATGTTCTTCTCTCTTTGAGTATATTTGTTCTTTTTGAATGCAGATATCTCAAGGAGGATTCCAGTGAATCTCATCTTCATCTGCTCTATTGTCTCGCCTAGTTTCATTTTGAATTCATCATATTTGTTGCAGGCAAGAGACAGCTTGTTCTCAATCATTACTTCAGATCCTAGGGCTAGGTCTCTTAAGGCTTCCCACATCTCTTTGGCAGTGTCCAGATCTTGGATTTTAGCCAGATGTATGCCTTTGACCATGCTGGAGATGATCCCTTTGGCAAAATCATCAAGATATGCTTCTCTCCTTTCTTCAGAAGTGTATTTTCTGGGATCCTTTAGCACAGATTCTTTGACCACTCCTGTATCAGTGATACGAGTAGTTTATTCTGTAATTGCCAATGGCCCTTCTTCGATTACTTTCCACATCAAACAGTGATGTGCTTTGAGGCACATTTTGATTCTGAAGCTCCACTCTCTGTAACCTTGGATGGAGAATTCTTCGCATGCCCTGATAACAGATGATTCCATAGCAGATAGTATGCACGTGAATGAAAAAGATTTTCCTAGATCTATTCAAGTTGACCACGCAGGTTTTATCCTTGTGAAAAAAAATAATGGTCGTTTGAACCACTGCTCAGATACCACTTGTTGGTCCCGAAAGAGCAAGGTTTGGTGTATGGGGGGGGGGGAATACACCAAATACAAACTTTTCAGTTTACTTGACAAGTTAATAGAGAGATCAAGCTATTCTATATAAGAAATTGCTTAGTCCTAACAGATTACTCTCTTAGTGAAAACACTTAGCTAATAATAAGAATGATCCTATTACTTTCTGAGTGTTGAGTGAGTGCGGAATAATGGTGGATTTAGTCGGTGTTCTTTGTTTAGAAAACCTTTTAAAACTTAATCGAGTATTTAGGGAATTGATTAAGAATGCAGCTTGTATGAGAGTGACAGGTAGTGAATAAAACAACTGAAAAATGCAGAAAGTAAATAGCGCAGTTATTTTTACGTGGTTCAGGAAACCCCCTACGTCCACGGTCTAATCCAAACTGGATTAGATATCCACTACTAGGATACTCTTCTTATTTATACTCGCTGAGAACGAGCCACAAGTTCCAACCACAACTAGATTGAGACTTATGCACGAATAAGGGTCGTGTCCCTTTACAACTTACAGAAAACTACTGTAAACAGGGTATCTTCACGTTAATCCACTAAAAAACTACTAGCTAGCAAAGATCTCCTTCTTCTCTCGATAAGACAGACTTGAATCGAGGTTGGGTTGATGTGATTGTGATCACAAATGGTTTGGAGCTTTTGTCTGACGTGAGATAGAGATGCTTGAGAATGTTTCTTCAATGTAGCGCTTATATTTTTTTCAGACTTTAAAACTCCAAATATATATAGGCTTTGAATTTGAAATTCTAGCCGTTTATTGATTGGCGTGATTTGATTGTGGATTGCCAATCAATGTTATTCATCATATCTCTTCTTTCCTT
>JAPKLX010000624.1:0-24667 GCA_026898415.1 Leonotis leonurus
GTCACATTCAATGAAGAATCAAAGAGATGAAGTTACAACTCGAAGGACAGCGAGCTGGTATGACATCAAAATCAAGCTGCTCCTCACAATAACTATGGTGGACTGCCGACATACCTAAATTTGTCATAAGTCAACCACTCGGTGTATTGTCACATCAAAGGCATACTTTAAGGAATGAAGTACAAGGATATCAAAATTCCAGTACGGTGAATCATTCCCAGTATGGCAATACATTGAGAAATCGCATGAAAGGTGGAAACAACTCTCATGTGGCAGCGCGTGTTTCAAACAACCCTGCCATGCATTTAATGCTGCCATTAATGCAATGAGGGAAGGACATCTTCATCTCCAATGGATAGTTTCTTCATTGAGGCTATATATACCACCTTCACCTCCAGAAAGAAGCACGAGAATTCAAGCTATTATCCTGCAATTACTCTGCTCAAAAATCTTCAAAGCTCTCAACGCTCTAAACACATCCTACCCTCAAGAATTCTCTGTTGTGTTTATTATTTTTGAAGATTTACTTTCTGGAAATTTTTTGTTTTCCAAAACCCAAGTTAGAATCTAGTTTTGATCCAAAAGTTGTAAGATTTAGATTGTAGTTCTTCAATCTAAGTAGTGTAATCTCAAGTTGTTATCTAGTTTTGATTAAACTTGAGGCTCGTACTCAACGAGTAAAAAGAAAGGAGACATAGTTGATTTCGATCTAGTTTGATCGAGCCGTGGACGTAGGGAAAGTTTATCCCGAACCACGTTAAACTCTTCGTGTTCTTACTTTCTGTTACTCTTTATCATCATACCCTTCATACTCTTGCATTAACTTGGTTGTGTTAAAATTGACTAAGGAAAAACGTTTTTCACTTTAAAAAGAGCATTAACCACCATATTCCGCACACAACTTTAATCAAGTTTAAATCTGTGTTTAACCCTCTTGATTATTGTTATTCACTCGTAAGGTATTATTTGAGTAAGACTTAATCTTCCTGACAAGAAGATTTGTTTTACTAATCCTAGCTATCTTAATTATTAAGTGTGCTAAAGCCTTACATTTAAGCTGTAAACAAGAAAACCTAAAAAGTTTTGAATTGGTGTATTGGGCGCCCCGCCCCCCCCCATACACCAATCTAGCTCTTTCGGGACCAACAGAAGGAACAAAAGGTTAACATCACAAGTTCAAGTTTGCATGCCAAATAAGAAACTTCTTTTAAGGAAGATATTATTTTATTTATCAAACCAAGCCTTACATTCGCGCCTTACCCGCCAACTGGGAGATATATTCGGCTATGCATCCCATGATGCCAGAGTTCAATTCTCTTACCATCGATGCCTTATTTGATTTACTAACGGGCAATGAGTACGAAATCAATCGTATTCATGGCCATTCTAACTCTTCTTTTAGTAAACCATCTGCTGCAGGAATGAAAGAAAAGGAAATTGCCTTCAAGGCCAAGCTAAAGGAAAAGGAGGTAGAGAAAAAGCCTCCACCAGTCGTGATAGTAAAAGAATCATCTAGTTCGGATGATGAAAACTATCCCACCAAAAACTACTTCGAAGAATACTCTCTCATGGCGCAAAGATTCCAGAAGATGGAACTCAGGGCAAACAGATACAAGCGTCTCTACAAGGACAACAATAGAAACTCCAAAGGAAGAGATCGTTCGGGAGATCGACCCGAAAGGAAAAGTGAAGTAAAACCTAACTCTTCCTATATTAAAGCTGACCTGTCTGAATTTTCTTGTTTTAAGTGTGGCAGGAAAGGTCACTTTAAAATAGACTGCCTAGATATCTCTAAGGCTGAGAGAGAGGAACTAAGAAACAAACGAGATAGAAAGCTTCGAGAACAAAGAAAAGCTATGCTCGCTGAAGAACAAACTACATCAAACACATTAACCGACAGCTCATCCGAAAACGATGAAGCTTTCATCGCCGAAGAGGATGAAGAATGGGATGAATGCCTCATGGGTCATGACAACGGACTCGACAACAATGAGGTAGAAAATAATTATTCTTCTCCTATTTCTAACTCACCTTTATATGACTTGGGTGAAGAAGAAGAGATAGATGAAGAAGATGAAGACGATCTGTCCATTGAAGACTTCACCAAACTCATGGAAGATCATGCAAGATTGAACAAGATGTTCAAACATGAAATAAAGGAAAATGGAAGAATGGCAAACACTATTCAGTAAATGAAGGAAATCAACAGCTCATTCAATGACAGGGAAAACGCTCTACTTAAGCAACTCAAGAGCAAGAGCGAAGAAAATTACACTTTGAATGCCAAGATTTGTGATCTCATTGATCGAGAGGCTTCCGCACAACGAAAGGTCGATGACTTAAGTGCCATAATAAATCACTCAATGCACAAAAAGGAGGACCGGATTCAACTCATCAACGACATGCAAAGAAGAGCTGCAGATCGTACTGGATTAGGATTTGACGGAGTTAACAAAGGTACACCAAAAGGAAAGTTCGTCAAAGAGAAGGGAAAAGAATCGTACAACCTCAAGCTATCTTGATCAAGAATCAAAGCCAGCCACAACACAAATTCACCACTCAAGGGGTTGGGTTTCAACAAAGGAAGCAGTGTGCTCAAAAGTTTGATCAATCTGCTCAACAAAATTATCATCAGCGAGCTCCCAATCTATTCAACCAGAAGCAACTGCACGAGAACAGATCGAGACAACCGTCTGTTCCCTACAAACCAACTGCTCCTAGGAAACAAATGCCTAATCAACCACCTGCCAAGAAGAAAGTTGTGTACATCGACTTTAGTGGCAAACAAATCAGACCTTCACAGAATGTTACTATTATTAGACAAATTTGGGTTCCAAAGGGAACTATGTCTACTAACAAAGCACCCTCATTCAGTGGGGTAGCTAAATAAATTTTCATTGCAGGATAGGAGATCGATGAGAAGAAAGCATGCAGCTCGGGGCGCGGTATGGATTCTTGATAGCGGATGCTCCAAACATATGACATGCAACAAGGACTTGTTAATCAACTACAAGGAGAGCACTGGACCAAATGTTACCTTTGGAGGAAATTCAAAAGGATACACAAAGGGTTATGGTGATCTTCAAGTTGGTAACTCTACAATTCTAAATGTATCATATGTTTAAGGTTTAAATCATAATCTATTCTCAATTAGCCAATTTTGTGCTAATAACAAGAGAGTAGAATTTACAGCTTACGAGTGTCTTGTCAAAAATATAGAAGGAGAAGAAGTTCTTCTTACTGGGATTTTGCAGGACAGGTTGTACATTGTACAATGGAACGATCAATCTGAAATTTGTCTAGTAACAAAATCAAGTACAGAGACCAGCTGGCTGTGGCACAAACGGTTAAGCCACTTGAACTTCAAAACAATCAACAAGCTGGTGACGGACAATCTGGTTGAAGGTCTACCTAATCAAATATAGGACAAAGACCACATATGTGAAGCTTGCCAAGCAGGAAAACAAACAAGAGCATCATTTCCTACAAAGGTAGCTCACTCCACTTCAAGAATATTGGAACTTCTACATCTAGACCTTTTTGGACCTGTATCTCCATTAAGTGTAAACGGTAGAAAGTATACTCTTGTTGTTATTGATGATTTCTCTAGATTTACTTGGGTTGTGTTTATGTTGAAGAAAATGGAAACTTTGGAGAAACTGCCAAATCTTCTCAACAAACTTTCAAATCAAAAGGAGACATCCATCATAACCATTCGATCTGATCGTGGAACCGAATTCATCAATCACATGATCGAAGGATACTGCTCAAAAATGGGAATTCAACATCAAACTTCAGCAGCTCGTACACCACAACAAAATGGGATTGTGGAAAGGCGTAACAGATCTCTCAGGGAGGCTGCCCGAACTATGCTAAATGAGATCAACCTCCCTAAGAAATTCTGGGCAGAAGCAGTCAACACAGCCTGCTATACTCAAAATCGATCTGTTGTGACAAAACATCATGGGAAAACTCCATACGAGCTGTGGAACAACAGGAAGCCTCGAATCTCATACTTTAGATCATTTGGTTGTAAATGTTACATTCACAACAATGGGAAAACTCAATTAAAAACCTTTGATAGCAAAAGTGATCAAGGAATATTTTTGGGATACTCTGAGATTAGTAAAGCTTATAGAGTTTTTAATAAAAGAACCCTTGTTGTGGAAGTAACACCACATGTTATTTTTGATGAAGCCAATTTTGAAGTTTCAGGAACAGATAGCGTTTCTTCAAAAGATGATCTCTCTCACTCAACATTGAGAAATTCCACAGATTGACTCATCGATGACATTCTTCTATGGAGTCCATGAAGAGATGAAGATGAAGAAGAAACTAATAATCAACCTGCTGGAGAAAAGCCACAACAAGGGGGAACAGATGGACAACTCACTCATCTAGGGGGAACGAATGAAGGGGGAACTTCTCATGAACATTCTCAACCATCTGTTGATGAACAAAACACTCAATCTCCCTCTCCCTCAACTCAACATCCATCTGTTCAACAATTTGTAAATGAAGTATCAAGCGTTGATTTAAATACTAACGATCTCTTTGATGTGTCTACCGTAGATCATCCCGAATTTGAGAATCCATCCGATGAAATGGAAATCGAAGTATCTGAGGTGGAAATGAAAAGGCGAAGAAAATTGATAGATAGCCATCCTTCTGACCTCATTGTTGGGAACCCTACGGATAAAGTCAAAACAAGACGCATGCATGGAGAAAGCGCATTACTAAGCTGCTATCTTGCTCACACCGAACCTAAGGACATCGAAGAAGCCTTGCAAAGTGCAGATTGGATCAATGTCATGCAAGAAGAGTTAAATGAATTCAAGAGAAATGATGTGTGGTACTTAGTGGATCGACCTCATCATCAAGGTGTGATTGGAGTCAAATGGATATTCAAAAATAAAAGAGATGAAACAGGTGAAGTAGTAAGAAACAAAGCAAGGCTATTCGCAAAAGTTTATTGCCAACAAGAAGGGATAGACTTTGATGAGACATTTGCACCTGTTGCAAGACTAGAAGCCATCAGATTGTTTCTTGCTTATGCAGCTTTCCAACGCTTCAAAGTATTCCAGATGGACGTAAAAAGTGCATTTCTAAATGGCATTCTGGCAGAAGAACTCTACTTGGAACAACCACCTGGGTTTGAAGTTGAAGATGAGAGCAAGGTGTACAGATTAGCTAAAGCAGTGTATGGTCTAAAACAAGCTCCTCGAGCTTGGTATAAAGACACTATCTACATTCTTACTTCAATCGGGATTCAAACGAGGATCAGTTGACAAGACATTATTCACCATCAAAGTTCAAGACTATATCCTTTTAGTCCAAATTTATATTGATGATATCATTTTTGGATCCAAATCTGAATTCCTTTGTAACAAGTTTAGTAAGCTAATGCAGGACAAGTACAAGATGTCAATGATGGGAGAAATAAACTTCTTCCTAGGTTTGCAAGTCAAACAATCTGCTGATGGGATCCTAATCAATCAATCCAAATATATCAACGATCTCATCACAAAATTTGGAGTTAAAGATTGCGAACCAGGAAAAATCCCTATGCAAACTAATTGACAGATTGGTCCTGATGTACTTGGAAAAACTACGGATATAAAACAGTATCGTGGTATTATCGGATCACTTCTATATTTAACTACAAGTCGACCTGATATTATTTTTGTTGTTGGTGTTTGTGCTAGGTATCAAGCTAGTCCACGGGAATCCCACTTGGAAGCAGCCAAACGAATATTGCGTTATCTCAAAGGGACCATAGAAATAGGTTTATGGTATCCTTGTGATAATAACTTTGAATTAACTGGTTAATCTGATTCTAATTATGCAGGTTGCAAGCTTGATAGAAAATCCACATCTGGGACTTGTCAATTTATTGGAAACAAGCTCATCTCGTGGTTCTCTAAAAAGCAAACTTCGGTTGCAACCTCAAAAACAGAAGCAGAGTACATGGCTGCAGGGAGTTGCACAACACAAATCTTGTGGCTGCAGGGAGTTGCACAAACACAAATCTGCATGGATAGTGTGCCCATATTTTGCGATAGCTCAAGCGCAATTGCCATCACACAAAATCCTATTCTATACACTCGCTGCAAACATGTGGATGTTCGTCATCATTTTATTCGTGATCATGTTGAAAAGAAGAACATCAAGATAGAAAAAATTCACACGGATGTGCAGCGAGCTGACGTTCTCACAAAAGCATTACCCGAAGATAGATTCAAAATACTTTGTGGAAAACTGGGATTAATAAATCTTGAAATTGGTACAAGTGTTGATAACAGCTAGCTGGTGGTAAAAAGCTATCTGTTATCACACCCTCAATTCTAGCTACTTACTTGCTAGGTAATCTCAAACGCCTATATGTCAGAAAAGTGACGAATAAAAGCACAAATCATTTATTGTTGTAGACCTCGATTAGTGCATCGAGACAACGATGTGACTACCATAAATGCACAAATCGATGGCGTATGAACTTCATGTTCCTTTGGGCGGCAAATCATTAAACAATGGAGTAATCTCAACCGTTACTTGTCATTACTTTTATATGTTTCAATCTGTGCCGTTCATTATTTCCTTATAAATAGACAAGTGTTTGACTGTTCATCTCACACTCAAATTTTCCCTCTCATAAAACCCTAAACCGCCATTGTTATACTCGAGCTTTCGAACTACTCTTCTGCAACTCTTATTTCACAAAAACATTTCCAATCATACACGAAATGCCTGCTTCTGAAGCAAGTTCCTCATTTCCGATCTCTTTGTCGGAGATGCTGCACTCTATTGAGGCAAGATTATCACCAGAGCCTCGGGCTATACTCGAACATCATGGGTTTCGTACCCTAGATGTTCTATTCAGCAAAATCATTGCTTGCTCAGGTTTAGACATCAAGCATGCACTTATTTTCAATATCATATATGTTTGCTTTTACTACACATATTGCTCTTATTTTGACTATTCTTACAAGGATGCTTATATATATGTGTCTACGTGTTCTTTATGTGGTATGTATATTTGCTTAGGATTTAATCGTCCATCTATGGTAAATAATCAATTTACCAACAAATAAGCGTTGTTATCCATATATATCCTCAATCGCTTAATCAGTATACATTTCTCTCTTGGGTTTCACAAGATAATCACCACGGAACCCGACTATTACCTTCCACGACATATTGCCTTATTCTATTGTTCGTGGATGGTTGATGATCGAGAAGAATACACTGTCAAAATACCAGTTGGGAAGTCAAGAGAGGACAATCTAAGAACCACAGTGATTGAGATGATTCTGCAAACATATCATTTAAGCAATGAAGGAGATATCGTGATTGAAGAGGTCTCGGATGACCAGATTCAGAGCACTATTGACATAATCCTAGCTCAACCATTTCAATGGACGGGAAAGGCATTTAACCGATCCTTGATGCTACCCAGTTATCGTCTTCTCCTTGATTTCGTTCAAAAGGTGTTTCATGGACCTGTTGAATCGAGTTTTCCGTGAATATTTTGATAAATTCGTGCTTATATTTATGGATGAGGTTCTTGTGTATTCGAAGAGTGAACAAGAACATGAAGAGTATTTAAGAACCGTGTTAGAAAGTGGAGGACGAGAAGTTATATGCAGAATTTAGCAAATGTGAGTTTTGGATGAAAGAAGTAAATTCTCTTGGAGACATAGTCTCAACAGAAGAAATCAAGGTAGATCCACAAAGGTACAAGCTGTCCAAGAATGGAAAACCCCCATAACGCCAACCGAGATTCGAAGTTTCTTAGGTTTGGCAGACCTATGACTCAATTCCTTCGAAAAGGAGTTAAGTGTCAAGTTTGCAAGAGTGAAAAAGTAAGTTAATTTCAGCCCAGCATTTGCGATGCCAGAAATCGATAAAGAATTTATTCTTTATATAGATGCATCAAGAAGTGGATTAGAATGTGTCCTGATGCAAGAAGGAGAGAGAGAACTAAACATGCGTCAGAAAAGATGGCTTAAGCTAGTTAAAGATTTCGATTGCGAAATCAAATACCATCCAGGAAAACGCGAATGTGGTAGCGGACACGTTGAATCGAAAAAGTCAAAGTGCCTTAAGCGCAATTCTTCCCCAAAAAGAAGAATTCCTTAGGGAATTCGATAAAATGAGAATAGAAGTGGTGTTACCACCAGAACAAAAGAGAGTATTATATTAACTCTTGTTGTTGCACATGCCTTAAAAGCAAGAATTGTAGAGACCCAGCAACCAGATGAATAGTTAGAGAAATTACCGATGAGAATTAGAATCGAGAAATTGCACAATTTTCATGAAGTAGAAGATAATGCAATTATGTTCAGAGATAGAATATGTACGTCTAATGACGAGAGAATAAAGAACGAGATTATGGATGAAGCTTATAACTCACTTATACTTCCCATCCAAGAAAGTACGAAGATGTATCAAGATTTGAAGCAAAAGTTGTGCGGGCTGGAATAAAGAAAGAGATAGCTTCATTCGTAGAACGCCGTTTAACTTACCAGGAAGTTAAAGCTTTACATCAACGACCATACGGAAAACTCCAACCTTTGGAAATTCCTGAATAGAAATGGGATCATATAGCTATGGATTTCGTAACCGGTCTACCTAGATCAAGACGCGGCAATACAGTTATATAGGTCATCATTGACCGACTTACTAAATGCGCTTATTTCATCCCAATTCCTGCTAATTATGAAGCTAACAAGCTGGCGTAGCTATACGTTCAAGAAATAGTTAGTTTACATGGAGTGTCTGTGTTCATTACATCGGATCGAGATTCCAAGTTTATTTCTCGATTTTGGACGAGTTTTCAAGAAGAATTGGGGACGCGCTTAAAATTCAGCACAACTTTTCATCCACAAACGGATGGTCAAACAGAAAGAACGATCCAAACATTAGAGAGTATGCTCCGAACAGTAATACTAAATCGAGGCGAACAATGAGAACAAGTTTTACCGCTAGTAGAGTTCGTGTATAATAATAGTTATCAAGCAACTATTAACATGACGCCGTACGAAGCTCTTTATGGCAAGAAATGCAAATCGTCTCTCTACCAGGATGAAGACGGAGAAAGAAAAGTTTTAGAACCAGAAGCGATAAAAGAAATGATCAAAATCGTACAACAGATAAAGAGAAGAATACAAGAGGCTCAAGATCGCCAGAAATCATACGTAGATATTCGTAGAACCGAATTGAATTGTGAAATAGGAGATAAAGTTTCCTTAAAAATTTCTCCTACTAGAGGTGTGTATCGATTCGGTATAGAAGTAAGACCTATAGTTTATCAGCTAACATTACCGCCAAATTTTGGTAATATGTATAATGTGTTTGATCCAAAACACATCATTCATTAAAAAGAAATAGTTCCCAAATTAGATTTGAGCTACGAAGAAAAAGCCTAAATGCATCCTAGATCGTAAAGAACAGAAACTAAGGAATAAGCCTATTCCTTTAGTAAAAGTGCAATGGAGGCATCATGGCTTAGAAGAAGTAACTTGAGAATTAGAAGACCAGATAAAAGAGAAGTATCCCGAGATCTTTACCTAAAGTACTAAATTTCGGGACGAAATTTTTTCAAAGGGGGGTAGAATGTAATACCCCGAAATACTGTAGCCATAATTAAAACGTGATTAAACCTTAATTAAGGCTATGCATCCTTAAGAGAATATTTTTATGAGATTAAGAAGAGTTTGAAGAATCTATTATACGATTTAGAAGAGAGAATTACGAATATTCGTTAAGAAAGAAAATGGAATTTAATAATTCCATATTAGAGATAAAAGAAAGGGGTTGAGATAGAATAAACTCAGACGATGCATACCCCTCAGAAGAGAAAATTTTTATCTATTATATAATATAGAAAAATGGATTTAGAAATTTCATTAAGCTAGAAAACAGGCAAATTAGAGAATAAAAATTTATTATTACCATTTCGGTAATAATTAAATAAGTTTTCGATTAAAATTCGGATTGAGAATCCGACAGTTGTAGTAGAACCTACAAATTATGCTCAATTTTCTAAGATATATAGAAGAGATTATTATAAAGACTTTGTTAGAAAATATGGTTTTTAGAGGGAATTTATTTAATTAAATTTGTTCGGTATCTTAAAACTCGCATAAATTGTTCAAATGAACTCGGAATCACGAACGGTCTGAACCGGTGGATTCCTTGTGTCGAGATGAGTAATCCAGTATTAATATCTCGGAACCCAAAAACGGATGTTCTAGAAGGTTCTAGAAACCCCTAGAGTGATGTAGAATTATGTATTTAATTATTTAATTAACCAATTACATGAAATTACTTAAGAGATAAGAAATTGTCCTAATATTTATCATCTTCTACCTCCCTTCACCCCCTCATTTTCGAAAATTGCTCTTCCACCATAGACAAAAATTTCTTCTTCCATAATCAAGCTTCTAAGCTAGGTTTTGAATCCAAAATTTGAAGAAAAAGTGTCTTTGAGGTACTATCTTCTATCTTTACCTCTTTAATTTATAGAAATTGAAGAAAGTTTGCATTTTCATCTATGATAAATTATGCTTTATGATTCATGAAGATATGATGTTAATTTCCATATATGTGATATGAAATGAGTAGAGAATCATGATTGAAGTAAGAATTTGAAAAGAATTATAAGATATGAAGAGTAATTAGATTTGCCCTAAATCTTCACCATAAACCCTAATTTGATTTTGAAGAATATGCATGAATTTGCTTGAATTGGATATGAATAAGTATCATTAGACATCACTAAGCATGATTAGAGCAAGAAATTAGATCAAAAATCAATTTTCTAATTTTCTTCTTAAGGACCGAAAATTGCCCTTAAGTGTTCTATAAGATTTTGATTTTATTTGTGTAATTTGAGATCATAATTGGAATCAATGGTATGAATAAAGCTTAGAATAATTAATTGGGAATTTTTCATGCACTAGAATGAGATTTTCAAAAATTTAAGAATGTATGAAGTTCATGGTTTATATATATGTTGATGGTAAATTGCTTAAGTGATGATGAATAGAAACTAATTAGATGATAATAAGCATAGATAAACTAAGAATTTGAAGATAGAATTACCACTTCATGGAGATTCATAAAATGCTTGGAGAAGGGGATGATCCAAAGGTACATGTAGAGGGTTTAATGGTTTGATCTAATACCATAGATATGATGAGGGAAGAATATGAAGTATAATGTGGAACTATGAGATTAAATTAGCCAAGTATGTAAAAGTTGGAAATTGTTAGTTTAGTAAGTAAAGAAGTGAAGTGATGATATAAGTAAGATAAATAATGAATGAGAGGTTAAATTTGAAGGATGCAATAACCGAATAAGTTATAAGCATGCGAAATGATAATCGAAGTAGATTATAAGAAGAATGAGAATTAAGTATGAGAAACTAATTAACTTTGAATCATTATAGAAAGAAGAGGTAGATGAGATCGAGGGGATAAAAGTGGAAGGAAAAGAGAGGATCTAGAAGACGAGGATAGATGGTGGTTATGAGCAAATTAGTTCCTTAGCTCTAAGGAACATCCAGGTGGGCTTTCTAACTAAAAGTTATGCACGTGCTAAAGATTTATTTATGCATTATGTTTTATGTTAAAGAAGTTGACTTGCCTGTTTTTAAGCATGTTGCATATTGCCTATCTACGAGAGAATTACGATATCGGCCCTATGCCGGACGAGCTGCCGGTAAGGGTTTGTGTACACATTTGTGACCGTGAGCCGGTGAGCGGATCGGCCGGTCATAGTGTTTGAGAGGGAGGCCTACCTCTCAACACAAGAAGTGCGTAGATATGGTATTACAGATTTCAGATTTATGTCTGCAGACACATTTCATGCATGCTCAGTTACATTATTTTCAGAAAAGAAAGATTTGGCAAGTCAATATTTTAGCTCTATGAGCAAGATTTTAAATGTTTTGGCATGTGTCCACTGAGTGCTTTATGTACTCACGCCCTGCATGTTTTCTTAACGTGCAGGTTGAGCTGGAGATGGCGATGGATTCGAACACTGTAGTTGTTTTGTATGCGAACCATTCAGTGAAATATAGATTGTCTTATTGTTCATGTTAGTTGTTTGTATGTTGAGTTATATGTCGTCATACATGTAGCTCAACTCATGATTCCGTTGCGATCCTATGTTTGTTGTCATTTGACGTCTGGCACCTATGTATTGGTTTAGTCTTTGGTATCCATGGTTTCACTTTCCTTTGTGAGTTATCATGTTCTATCTCTATCTCTTGGTTGCTTGAGTTGGTATTTTGATGTGTTGAAACTCCAAGTTCAAAAATTTAGTAAACTTTGATTTTGCAAGAAACAGGGCATCCTCTGTTTTTCCCATTTCTGCACGTTTCACTGGTCCGTTTTTTCTGAAATTGGTGTCATTTGAAAGATCTTTTCGATAGCTTTCCAACGCCTCTTTCGGATCTTAATTCGGAGTTCGTATGAGAAAGTTATGGGCTTTCGAAGTCGACGTGTCGGCCCTGCCCTGTTTTACGCGAGAACTTATATGAGTTTCTTTGCAACCAAACATCATTTGCTAGAGTTATTTCTAAGTTAAGTGAGTCATGGTCTAATCTCTTGACTAAGAAAGGGTTAAGAAATTAGGCTGTGACACTCCTAATATGGTGAGCAGATCGTTTTATGGTGTAAATAACGATCTGCTTCTTATAGTAGCAGCTCGCTGTCATTCTACTTGTTTTGGTTTCAGCTTCTAGTTTATCCTTTACCAGATCACAAATGTAAAAGCAGCTTGTAGTTTCAAGCTGTCTCATATCGATCTGGTTCTCTAGACTAGAATTAGCTATTTGATAGGATGTTATATTCTAAAAATAGTTGAGCAGCTCGTTCTCAAGATCAGCCCGCTGCTTGGAACTAAGATCAGATCGTTTTCATCGATTACAAATGGATGGGTAGCTCGTTCTCAAAAACAGTTCACTGCTCGCTCGCCAACAACATTATTTCAAGTTATTACTATTGGCGGAAGTAGCTCGTTCCAAATGATTGCATCAATCTGCAGTCATCTCAAGCGGCAGATCGTTTGTATCCAAAAACGATCTTATCATCTCTACCATATATATAGCAGATAGTTTTATACCAAAAACGATCTGGTCGTCACATTCAATGAAGAATCAAAGAGATGAAGTTACAACTCGAAGGAAAGCGAGCTGGTATGACATCAAAATCAAGCTGCTCCTCACAATAACTATGGTGGACTGCCGACATACCTAAATTTGTCATAAGTCAACCACTCGGTGTATTGTCACATCAAAGGCATACTTTAAGGAATGAAGTACAAGGATATCAAAATTCCAGTACGGTGAATCATTCCCAGTATGGCAATACATTGAGAAATCGCGTGAAAGGTGGAAACAACTCTCATGTGGCAGCGCGTGTTTCAAACAACCCTGCCATGCATTTAATGCTGCCATTAATGCAATGAGGGAAGGACATCTTCATCTCCAACGGATAGTTTCTTCATTGAGGCTATATATACCACCTTCACCTCCAGAAAGAAGCACGAGAATTCAAGTTATTATCCTGCAATTACCCTCAAGAATTCTCTGTTGTGTTTATTATTTTTGAAGATTTACTTTCTGGAAATTTTTTGTTTTCCAAAACCCAAGTTAGGATCTAGTTTTGATCCAAAAGTTGTAAGATTTAGATTGTAGTTCTTCAATCTAAGAAGTGTAATCTCAAGTTGTTATCTAGTTTTGATAAAACTTGAGGCTCGTACTCAACGAGTAAAAAGAAAGGAGACATAGTTGATTTCGATCTAGTTTGATCGAGCCGTGGACGTAGGGAAAGTTTATCCCGAACCACGTTAAACTCTTCGTGTTCTTACTTTCTGTTACTCTTTATCATCATACCCTTCATACTCTTGCATTAACTTGGTTGTGTTAAAGATTGACTAAGGAAAAACGTTTTTCAATTTAAAAAGAGCATTAACCACCATATTCCGCACACAACTTTAATCAAGTTTAAATCTATGTTTAACCGTCTTGATTATTGTTATTCACTCGTAAGGTATTATTTGAGTAAGACTTAATCTTCCTGACAAGAAGATTTGTTTTACTAATCCTAGCTATCTTAATTATTAAGTGTGCTAAAGCCTTACATTTAAGCTGTAAATAAGAAAACCTAAAAAGTTTTGAATTGGTGTATTCCCCCCCCCCCCCACCCATACACCAATCTAGCTCTTTCGGGACCAACAGAAGGAACAAAACGTTAACATCACAAGTTCAAGTTTGCATGCCAAATAAGAAACTTCTTTTAAGGAAGATATTATTTTATTTATCAAACCAAGGTTTGGTACATGCACTACAAGAAATTCGCTCATAAATAACGGTGAAATGCCGTTATCTATGCGTGCAAAAATGTGTTAAATATACTGCTGTAATCTATGTGCACACGCTCATAGATAACGCTCGGCACCGTTATCTATATACACTTTACATAACAGTACAAACCGCTATCCATTCATACTTTTATGTAATCTATTGTACACTTAGATTACATTTTTGTTCCACGTACATAACGATTTGTTAGTGTAATCTATTTAAAGGTATATATATCGGTTTTAAGCATTATGTAATGTATTTTGTACGCTTTGTATTGTTAGTTTAGAAAGCGCTTCTTAATCATATAGATAACAGTTGTTTGCCGTTATAAAATGCTTGTAAAATATATTATGTATTTTTCTTTAGATTACACTTTTTGTCACTTAGATAACGATTCTGTATCGTTATCTTAAATATTCAAATTTCTTATCATTCAATTTATATTTAAAAATAACAATTAATAATATAACGAAAGACACAAAATAATATCATATTAAACCTGTTTAAAATATATTTTACCATGCAAATATTCAACAAAAGTATGTACAAGCCAAATATAGCAAACGCGCTTGAAACAAAAGTATACTCGTTTTATAAGTCATAGTTCGTCTTTTCAATGCACCTAAATATATGCCAAAATATATTCCAACACTAGCTACTATCATCCATGAAGCTCACAAAAAAAGTTCTTCACATTGCACCTGAAAAGTTCTCCAAATAGTGAGCCCCATCAGTAGTCTTGGCTTCATTAACAGAGACTTGTGAGGTTTCCTACAGATACATTAGCAAATTGAGGCACGACAAGGATTATGTTCCGAATAGTTTGTCACTGATGCAAAACTAAAGCAAATCACTCTGAGTTTCTGGCACTAGCATGATTTATCTGCCATCTATTCTTCAGATTATGATTTACCTGCCTTCTATACATTACAGTTTTCAGTATACTGTTTTGAATTTGATATCACAGTTCTTTCACTTATTTAACACAAGAAGAGACTACCACTCATATTGGGAGGAAACTTTGAACTTCTTGAACTATGTAAGAAATACTAAGGTTGTTATGACAGTCATGCAGAGCATGCTAGTATGTATTGCACTTATCTTGTATATAAGAGTAAGCGTAAGAAAATACCTAGCAGCAAGATATCATCCTTTCAATGACACCAGCTTTTTTCACCTGAACATGATGAGCAAGATATTATTCATATCAGTGGAATTAATAGGACACAATACAAATAGTTTCAGAAAGTTCCTCAATCTTACTTCTTTGAAAGAAAATAATAGAAAAATCTACTGATAAACTTGGTATCTAGCCCAACAAATATAATCTCAAGAAAAGTTGAACCAATCTAAAGCATCAACCATTGTGAGTGAGAGATTTTATCCATATCTTGCAACTGAACCTAAATGGACTTGGAGATTTCACTACATACTTGGTAAAGCCTTTACAAATAAGATATAGCATACATTAAATGGGTACTAAAAAACACTTAAAATTCACAAGAGAAACAAACATATCTTGTGAGACAACAATCTTTCCAACAAGCAACTAAGCATAAATAAGTGGAGACAAGCTTGTTTGGTTTGTAATACCTTACTATTCTTGAATTTCAAGCACTTCAAGCACAAGAGGCTCAACATCCTTTTCAGCTCACTAACATGATCAGGATGGTATATAGGAGTTGGCAACTCGATGTACCCAAAATGGCCTGAAACATCAAGAATGGTGTTAAAGAAATTCAGTTGTCAAAATATGTGAAGTAAATGATATGATATAACATGCCAAACCAGTAGCTGAAGACGCTAAACCAGCAGCAGTAGGAAATTGTTATAGGAAACAATGTGCACACACAGAGCAAATTTCTCATCCTCAAAATCAGTAGCACGAGAGCGAATTTCTCTTAAGCAATTCTGGAATCTACCTCCTGAAAGAGATACCTCCTACACGAGCAAGAAATGCATAATACGAAGTCAGATCCTCTAGTGCTTAAACAATTTTATTTCTAACCATTATGAAACAAAAAAATTTAAAGTATTATAATCCTCATATCTTATCAGAAGTCTTATCAAGAAGAACCAAACATAAACAAGAGAAGGGTCGATGGGACATAGATTTCACTTGCATGTTTTGGTAAAGTTAAGTCTTAAACAGCAATATTATGCAAAAGAATATCATTGCAGGTGAACATCAATTAGTAATCAGGTATTGCATCGTGAAAATCCTAGTTAGTATAGGGTTAACGGAACGGATAAAGAATATTATGCCACACCCGATCCCCTCTCTTCACCTTCTCCTTCGCCTCCAAGTAGGCCAGCTCGTACCATACGCTGCTGCTGGAGCTCCTTATCAAGTAACTACTGATGATGTTTAGTCTCATTAAATTAAGATCAACTCATCAACATAACTAATTTTTACCATCAAAAGGCAGTTTCTCCTCCCTTCCCAACTTCAATTGTCATAATAGCAAAAGCATATTGTTTAATACTAGAATGGATTAAGAATTATTTTAACTTACGAAGCATGATCATAGGAACTAAGGATGCCTTTATGAGGCCATGGATAGCTAGGAGACTCCATTCCATGCTCTGCCTCATCAGAAGCATATGAAACTGTTGCAAAACTCAAAAGTCCAGTAATTCCTACACCTAGAAGCGCAAATCTTTTGAAGTTTGAACTGGAAGAATCATTTCCACCTTGATCATGTTTCAAAAGATGAGGAACAACCTGAAAATTATTCTTAATTAAGTCATGAAGAGGAAAACAGCCACCAAGAAACATCTGACTCTCGAATTCATAATCTTGGACCCCAATTTGGAGATCAGGACAAAGAGTTTTCAATTTGTGAGACTTATATATATCCCCATGAATCAAGCACCCACAAATGTTAACGAAATAAAAAAGGTCACAACTTCTTTACTACAGCAAGACCAATTAATTAAAATATATGACAAGAAAATTATAACAAGTTGCAACTTCTTTACAATCACAAACCGTAGGCTAGGCTCTTGTAGAAAATACCAAAAAGGAGCGTGAAGATAACGCATACAGTTCAAAGTCTAAGTTCATCTATCTACTGGGAAATGAAGGCGCTTGTAAATGCAGGCTGCGATAAAGGATAAAGTAGATTAAACACCTTACCTTGATATCAGAAACTGCAGGAAAATGCTCATTAACAACCCTCGACCAAGCTAATCGCGCGATAAATCTCTTCACTTTTTCGATCCCTGCTGATATAGATTTTCATAAATAAATGAAAAATAAAAAAAAGTGTATCTGTATCTGTATCTGTATCAAAAGGTGGCAAAACAATTAAAGCCGGAATAATCAGTAATAAGTACAGAAGCAGCAGTTTTTTTAGAGTAAATCTATTCCTCTACAGCTCGTCCAGCACCGTCTTGCTCGCCGCGTGCACGCAGAAGTGCTCGAACGCCAACTTGTAGTCCGGTATGTACGGCTTCGCCGCCTCCGACCTCCCGCCGCCGAAAATCATCTTCCACACCAGCACCGAGAAGAAGAGAAGCTGCTCCGACAACGGCAGCACCAGCGGCCCCAGCGTCGTGATGTTCGTCTTTATCGCGTCGCCGACGATCTCCACTAGATCCTTGCTGATCTTCAGCCCTTGAATTTCTCGCTGTCTTCTTCCTGGTACACGCTCCTGCAATTTTTCGAATTTCGAATTTCTCGTCAAAATTGACCTAAATTGAAATCAAGCCGCGGATGTTGAAATTAGGGCAATGAATTGGAGTTTGACACAATTTCCCCATATTCGTTTAATTTAACCCAAATTCGAGGGCGATGGCGGCGGCGCTGCAGCCCATGCCGCCGAGGTTGAAGCTGAGAATGTTTCCACGCATCTTGTAGTGGTTGATGATCATGGCGGAGAGGGAAGGGGTGGGGTTGAAGAGGCTGCAGTTGAGGACGAGGACCCCGACGTCCTTCGGCCGGAGGCCCGTGTTCGCAAAGAGAAAGAAGGGGTGGGGTTGAAGAGGGAGTAGACAAATTATTAGGGTTTTAATTTGGCATGGAGAAAGAAGGGAGAGAATAACATAAGTTACACTAATATAGATTACGATTTATTTAAATCTGTTATCATTAACATAAGTTACACTAATATAGATAACACTAACTGTTATCTATTTGAAAAACACGCTCATAGATAACGGTATATTAAAAATACCGTTATCTATGTGGTGTTATCTATTTATAAATTTCTTGTAGTGATGGTAGGGCTCCCACTTATCTATTTCACACTATCCCATACTACATTCTATTTTACTACTTCCTTAACTATTCACATATATACATCATTAAACTTCCCCGTGTTCCTCTCTTGTAATAGAGAACTCTCTATCCCTTAATCTAGCCTTTGTGATAAATCAACATTACTTCCCTCTTGCTCCTGGTCGATGTTGATCTTACTATTTCCGACACCAATCGTTTCTTCATTAGATTTTAGCTCATCTTCATCATTCTCAAACTCTGACTCTTCTTCCATGCTGTCTGACTCTGGTGGTGGTGGTCCATAAGAGCGACTGGTAAATGAGAGTGATGGTTCTAATTCGGAAGGATTCGTAATGAAAGACATTTGGCTAATTTGGAGGGGCTGTTGCTTCGTAGTACCAACACTCTGCAAAAATTAAGGTTCATATTTAAAAGATCTCTTAACTTTGGATGATCGAGAAGGTCCTGCTTCTGACTGTGAAGATTCAACTAGAAGTGAACTCTGAGGTGAAGATGAGATCTCAGACATAAAATCATCTGGAATAGCTTGAAGTGGGGTGGCTTGAAGTGGAATGGCCTGATGTGGTGGTGAAGCAAAAGGTTGGTCATACCAATCCAAATCAATAGGAAACATCTCAGAATCTAGATCAGAAAAGTCAGAAGCATTCTGAGAAAGGTCATCATCAAGAAGAATCGGCTGAGATTCTGAAATGATCATTTCATGATCCGAAGAAACGATAGGATCATTAGGCTCAACAGAAGTGGGTTCTTCAACAATTGGTTCTAGAACAATGGTTTCTCCAGCCTCTGGATGAAAATGTTCATCCAGGATACGAACACCGGATGAAATAATGGAATGAACGGCTGGAATAAACTCCTCCAAAGAAGGATAAGAACCAAGGGGTGGACTCTGGGTACCTTGATATTGTCTAATGATAACATCGATAAATCCATTAAAATCAACTGGTTGAGAAAGACCCTGATTATCAGTGATAAAATCAAGTGCACGAGAAGCAGCCCATCCTTGCCAATCAACGGGTAAAAGATTTACTAATTGAATTATACCATCAAACTCAGTTACTCCGAACTCTCTGACCCGGCACCACATACTCCGAAATTGCTCCAGAAACTCGATCAAATTTTGTTGTTCTCCTCTTCTAAGCTAGTAGAAACTATTCGTTCTTCCTATGATTGTAGGTCTCGGCCTCGTACTCTTTCGTGGAGTAGTAGCGATTCGCGCCATCCTATAAAATACAACTTATGTGTTTATACCATAAATTCTTATCTAATGTACTACCTTCTCTTTCTATTCTTCTCAAGATTCATCTAAACTTCACATAGATAAAATAGCTGAACTCATATTTTGCATGTCTTCCCAAATTGAGTTATATACATAAACACAACACTTACATGCTAAAATATAGTTCTCAACTTATCTGAAAATGTATTCTAACTTCTTACCTGGTTGAGCTGTAGGAGATGGATTCTGAACACTGAACTTTTACTAACTCATAGACTCAAGAAAGAAAACTGCTCTGATACCAAACTGTCACAGCCCAATTTCTTAACTCTATCTTAGTTAAGTAATTAGACTATGACTCGGGTAACTTAAGAAAATCTTGGAAATGAAGAATGGATCTCAGGAATAAACCAAATCAAGATTTTCGCAGGAATTTCAGGGCAGATTTGACACCTTAACTTCAAAGGATCATAAATTACTCATCCGGACTCCGAACTGAGATCCGAAAGAACCGTTAGAAAGGTATCGAAAATATCTTTAAAATGGTATAAATTTTTCAAGAATTCGGACAGATGAGACGGTCGAAAAGGGGGTTCTAAGACGCTGCCCTGTTTCTAGCGAAATTAAACTCAGACAATTTATGAACTCAGGATTCAATTTACCAACGGTAAAGCTCAAACAATAAAGGAAAAAGGGTTGAATACGATGATTCACAAAGGAACATACCAACGTGGATTTCATAAGCTAACCAAACATAATGGCATCAACATTTAAATTAACAACATAAGGGACCTGAGTTCTGCAACAGGAAGAGTGGATGAGTTATATGTATGAAGACATATAACTCAGGGTTTACAAGATATGTTTCAACAAAGTTTAACAAAATGACCATAACCCACTCAATAATTTACATGTCAAGAATAAACTACAGTGTTCAGCTCCATTTGCCATCTCCCAGCTCAACTTGCACATTTAGAAACACATGCAGGGCGTGAGTACATAAAGCACTTAGTGGACACATGCCAAAAACATTTAAAACTTGCTCTTAGAGCTATATGATTGACTTGCCAACTTTAGCATATACAGGGTTTTTAAAAAAATAACCTGCATATGCTTCTGAAAACATATATCTTTTCTTTCTGAAAACAATAAAACTGAATATGCATGTCATGTGTCTGCAGACATTTATCTCAAATCTATGATACCATATCTACTTTCTTGTGTTGAGAGGTAGGCCTCCCCCTCAAACACTCTGACCGGCCAGTCCGCTCACCGGCTCACGGTCTAATGTGTACACAAACCTTTACCGGCAGCTCGTCCGGCATAGGGCCGATATCGTAATTCTATCGTAGATAGGTATATGCAACATGCTCAAAACAGGCAAGTCAACATCTATAAACATAATAAACATCTCAAAACATAAATAATTCTTTAGCACGTGCATTCTTTAGTTAGAAAGCCCACCTGGACGGTTTAGTCTATTTAATCCAAGGCTTCGTCTCTTTCTTTCTTTTCTTCTTTTCCTTTCTCAGCTGAACCTTACATTAGTAAAACATTTAAGAATAAGAAATCATACTCTTTTCTATGGAATCATCAATTCATAATCTCATTCTTCTTCTTGTAATTTATTTGATTGCCAACTATTATAACTATAAATTCTTCGGCTATTGCATCCTTCTATCTTTGTGCTATATTAATTACTTATCTTATCTATGTTATTATGTTACCTCTTTACATACTAAACTAACAAATTTTAACTTTTACATACCTGGCTAATAAAATCCAATAAATTCACATTAGCCATTATATTCATTCCTTATCTCAAATATCACATTAAATCAAACAAATAAAATCTCTATATATAAGTTTTAATCATGCCCTTCTTCTTGAAAATTAAAGATATTAATGTAAGAATGGTTCTATCTTTAATCTCTTGATTGAACCATGCTTAGTAAAGTTCATATATCAAGTTATTTGAGGAAATTAAAATAAAATACCCATAGCTCTTCATTCTTACTATTTTCGAAAATCACATAATTTTCATATCTTGATTTTTCCGCAAATTTTTCTATAATCTTATGTTTAAACATGCTCAATTACATGAATAAAATCTTAATTTAAGCATAGCTTCACATAGTATTAACATAAATTTGAACTCAACCCTAAGGCCATATCCTTATCTAATTCATCATACTTCTACATATTCTTCCACTTTAAGCATGCTTTAATCATGAATTAACAATAACTTCACTAATACTTCAAATTTAAACTCTCTATCATCATGCTTCAAAATCTTACTTTTATTAAAATAAAATACATAAACATGACAGAGTATAGCTATTTACCTTCAATTCACCAATCTTTATATTTGATATGACTTGAAATCACACTATTGTGCTTAGGGGAAGAAAATTTTTTGGTGTTGGTGGAGGGAGTAAGTTTCGAAAATTTGAAGAGAGAAAAGGGAGGAAAATTTGTTTGATGTTTATCATGAATAGTAACTTATTACATCTTTATATAGATGATAATTAATTTATCTATGTGATTATTCATCACTTTACCACATTCTAGAATTTTGTAGATTTATCATTTTTATTTTTATTTTATTTTACTTTATTATATTATAATTATCCCATAATATACTATCATTTTCTCTAAATCATGCTTAAGTAACACTTAGGTTACTTATCTTCACTAATTACCACTAGATACTTTAGTTTTAAATTTTCCTGTTTTTATTTCTTGAGGATGCAAAGCCTTATTAAATCTCTAATTAGCAATTAAGTACTAATTAAGATTTGAGGGTATTACATTCCCTCCCCCTTAAAAAAAAAATTTCGTCCCGAAATTTAGTACCTTAATTAAATATCTCGAGATACTTCTCTTTCATTCGATCTTCTAATTCCCACGTTGCTTCTTCTGAACCATGATGCTTCCATTGCACTTTTACTAAAGGAATAGATTTATTCCTTAGTTATTGTTCTTTTCGATCTAATATGCATTCAAGCTTTTCTTCATAGCTTAAATCTGGTTCATGAACTATTTCTTCTTGATGGACAATGTGTTTTGGATCAAACACATACTTTCGCAATTGCGACACATGAAACATAATATGTACATTACCAAAATTTGGTGGCAATGCTAACCTGTAAGCTACAGGTCCTACTTTTTCTAGTATTTCATATAGTCCAATAAATCTCGGTTTTAGTTTTCCTTTTATACCAAATCGATGCACACCTTTAGTAGGAGAAACTTTTAAGAAGACTTTATCTCCTATTTTGAAACTCAATTCGGTTCGGCGGATATCTGCATACGATTTTTGACCGTCTTGAGCTTCTTGAATTCTTCTCTTTATCTGCCGTACGATTTTAACCATTTCTTCTATCGCTTCCAGTCCCAAAATTCTTCTTTCTCCTACTTCATCCTAGTAGAGAGGTGATCTGCATTTCTTACCATAAAGAGCTTCATATGGCGCCATGTTAATCGTCTCTTGATAGCTATTATTATATGCAAACTCTACTAACGGTAAGGGTTGTTCCCACTGTTCGCCTCGGTCTAATACTACTGTACTAAGCATGTCTTCTAGTGTTTGGATCGTTCTTTCTGTTTGACCATCGGTTTGTGGATGAAAGGCTGTGCTGAAATTCAAGCGCGTTCCCAACTCTTCTTGAAAGCTCGTCCAAAATCGAGAAGTAAATTTGGTATCTCTGTCGGACGTAATGGATACAGGCACTCCATGCAGGCGAACTATTTCACGAACATATATTTGCGCCAGCTTGTCAGCTCCATAATTGGCAGGAATTGGGATGAAATGAGCGCATTTGGTAAGTCGATCGATTATGACCCATATAACTATATTGCCTCGTCTTGACCTAGGTAGGCCAGTTACAAAGTCCATAGCTATATGGTCTCATTTCCATTCAGGAATCTCCAAAGGTTGCAGCTTTCCATATGGTCGCTGATGTAATGCCTTGACCTGTTGACAAACTAAACACCGTTCTACGAATGAAGCTATTTCTTGCTTCATTCCAACCCATAAGAACTTTTGTTTGAGATCTTGATACATTTTCGTACTTCCCGGATGAGAGGTATAAAGTGAATTATGAACTTCATCCATAATTTCATTCTTTATCCTCTCATTATTAGGCACACATATCTTATCTCTGAACATAATTGCATTATCCTCCGCTTCATGATAATCTTGCAATTTCTATGTTCTGATTCTCACTCGTAGTTTCTCTAATTGTTCATCTTGTCGTTGAGCTTCTACAATTCTTGTTCTTAAATCAGGTACAACAACAAGAGTTGATATAATACTCTCTGTTGTTTCAGGTGGTAACACTACTTCTATCCTCATCTTATCGAATTCCTTAAGCAATTCTTCTTCCTGAGTGAGAATAGCACTTAAGGTACTTTGGCTTTTTCGACTCAATGCGTCAGCCACTACATTTGCTTTTCCTGGATGGTATTTGATTTCGCAATCATAATCCTTACAAGCTCAAGCCATCTTCGTTGTTGCATGTTCAGGTTTCTCTGTTCAAAGAAATATTCACTACTACAAATTTAAACATATACTACAGTCCATACACTACGGTTTTTATATCAACCGTAGTATATGTGCGTTTTTTTGGGAAAAGACTACGCTTATAAAATCAACCGTAGTGTATATTAATAATAGACTACGGTTTTTAAAAACTGTAGTGTATGTGCGTGCTTTTTTAATACATAGACTACGGTTTTTAAAAACCGTAGTGCATGTGCGTGCTTTTTTAATACATAGACTACGGTTTTTAAAAACCGTAGTGTATGTGCGTTCTTTTTTAATACATAGACT
>JAPKLX010000624.1:24677-40403 GCA_026898415.1 Leonotis leonurus
TTTTTAAAAACCGTAGTGTATGTGCGTTCTTTTTTAATACATAGACTACGGTTTTTATTAACCGTAGTGTATGTTCATGTATTTTTAATACATAGACTACGGTTTTTAAAAACCGTAGTGTATGTGTATAAAACTATTTATTTAAGAATTAAAAAACGTATGATTGGGGAATTAAAAAAAGTCTATTTATTTAAGAATTAAAAAAAGTAGGACTTGGCGATCGAACTATTTACCTCTAGGTTGTAAGTCAGAAGGGGTGCCATCTCAGCCAACAGCAACACTTGTCTTTAGTTTCGAAGTTAAATCATAATATATAGACTAACCCTAAAAATCCCTAAATAGCAACCTAACCCTAAAAATCCCCAAATCCCCAATACTTCGTTTTTTCTTCCTGCTCGCGAAAACTGTTCGAGAGCAAACTGCTGCTATAAAAATTTCCTCGCCAAAGCTCTTGAAAACTTTGAGAGAGAAGGTCAAGTGATGCTACCGCGTTGAAGGCATCAACCATCTTCAAAAATGTCGCCCCCACGAATTTCACGGTTTGCTGATTTTTCCACTGTTTCTCATATTCAAGCACAACACTTATCATTTTTCTCTCGTTTGCAATAATGATGGTTGTTCACTACAAGAAATTTATAAATAGATAACAGTACATAGATAACAGTATTTTTTAAATACCGTTATGTATGTGCGTGTTTTACAAATGGATAACAGTTGGTGTTATCTATATTATTGTAATTTGTAATAATGATAACGATTTATAATAAATCGTAATCTATATATATGATTATAGTTAATAGTTTTGTAACAATTGTTATCTATATGAAGTGTTATATATACGTTTTATAACGGCTAAGAAATACTGTTAATAAAAAACCGTTATGTATATGCATTTTTTTGTTTTATCACAAAATAAATTTTTATTTTATAATAAATATAGACAAAACATAATATATAAAAATGATAATGTTGTCAAGAGTAATATATATAGACAAAACACAATATATAAAAATGATAATGTTGTCAAGAGGGATTGAACCTTGATCTTTAAAAAATATATATAGACAAAACACAATATATAAAAATGATAATGTTGTCAAGAGGGATTGAACCTTGGTCTTTAAAAAACTTATAAGAGCAAACACAACCAGCAATATACCAATATAATATATATTATACCCGTAAGAATATTTTCTTCCCCAATAACAACTAATCTTTTATTTCATTTCATTTCAACACCAAACCCTACACTGTTGTCTCTCTTCACCTCCAGAATCGCGCAGCAGTTCCAGATCCGGAAAGTAAATGGAGCTGGTGCCCGAAGGACAAGATTGTGAGCCAAGTTAGGGCAGCGAACAAGGCGATGGGGGAGAGAGACGCTGCGATTCCCGGCGCGAGCGAAGGAGAGACTCCGAGGCTGAGGATTCTCAATTAGAAACTGCGGAAGCAGAGAGCTTTCCAACAAATGGTGATGGCCGAGAATCTGTCACATCCCCATTTTACTTCTTTAAGTAAAGTCGAGGAAAACGTGACTAACAGGGAAATACGGATAAGGAAAATGAAACGAAAGCATTTATAAGCGGATAAATCGTGAAACGTACATCAAAGAGGAAGATTTTGATAGAGTTGTGTGACCGAAGTCCAATACATCAACGAAAATTTAACATTCGAAGTCATCAGGGATTATAAAAACATCTAGAAACACGAATAAAACGCGTACAAGTCTGAAAATACATAGTTCGAAGGCAAGATAGTTAGCTATAAGTTCTTGGGTCTAAACAAAAGTTTGGCAGCGGAAACTGGATCAATATCTGGATTTACATGTATGACGACACATAAATCACCGAGAGTAAAACAACAAGAGTTTGACAAAAACCACCGCTGAGCCTTCCACTTCGACATCACGACTTAACCTGCACATTTAAAAATATATGCAGGGCTGAGTACGAAAGTACTCAGTAAACACATGCCGAAATCACATTCGTACTGATATATTTGCAATTGTCGTACACAGTGCAACATAGGGATTTTGTCACTAAAGAACCTATGTTCACTAAAATTCTTGTGATCTTAAAAGTTCGACTGGCCAGTCTAAGTTCTGGAGTAATCAAACATATCTATAATTCTGTGTGTCGGGAAAGTGGCCACTTTCCGCGAACACTGAACCGGCCAACCCGCTAAGATGACTCACGGTTCTGGTGTACACTAACCTTAAAAGATATAAATCTTTAAAGGTCCGAAATCGATTAATTGTTCAACAGATACGCATCATACCAAAATATAAATATTTTCGACAATGCAATACTTCATAACATTTTAAATGCAATACTGCGGTACAACGCATGCGATTTTCTTTTGGTAAAAGAAAGCCTACCTGATATGCTTCCTTGTCTAACGAAAGGCTGGTCTAGATCGACTGGAAATCCCTTGCGCCGAACCTTAATCGTAATTAAGAGGAAAAATACTCTTCGTGAGTATTAATTTGTCTTATCAAAACAAAATGAAATAATATGCTATTATTTCATAATTTATTCTAACTATTACCCAATTTAGAATTGAGTTTCTAGTAGTTAAACCGACCTATTATTGAGGATTTCCAATAATTATCTACTTATCGAATTCTTCTTATAATTTCTCTAAGCCATTTTATCTAATTGAGGTACCATAGTAAGTCGAGATATCTTACTCGAAATAATTTAATTATTGATTAAGAATTTATCGGTACCCGGCTAAATTCTCATTTCTTGTTTTAGCTTGGTTTAACTATATCTATTGGGTTTAACTCGATTGATAAATAACTCAACTAATTCATCACTAATTTCTAAGATTTAATAATTCAAGTAAAATCTTAAGAATTAAATCTTGGTTGTTCTAATTTATTTTATAATGAGACCCAGGTGGTGAATCGAAAATATTAGGTTCGTCAAATAATATGTTTTACATCCCGTTCAGATTTTTATTCCGGAGCCCAGTCCGTTTATTTAACTGCCCAATTAGACTATGAATCTGGGCCCAGACAGATTTTAATTTCTAACTTAGCCCATTACTAAATGTATTAGCCGGCCCATTCAATTTGCTAACTACTCGGCCCAATTGTTGAATTATCGACAGCCCATTTGATAACCCATTTTCACTCTAACCCTAAACACACACCGACACTCTATTCCTCTCCTCGCTCTCTCGTTTCTGTCTCTGCTCTTCTCCAGCGCCATTGTCTCTTGCTCGATCTCTTCGCCTCTCCTCTATCTCGAGTTCTCTCTTCGTCGCTCTCTGTCCTCCCTCCATCGGCAGCGACGCAGCCTTGTCTCTCTTCTCTTTCTGTCTCCTTCCTCTTCGACACCTCTGGAGGTAATTTCTTTTCTTCTTCTTCATTTCTCAATTTCTGGTTTTAAATCCTTAGTTATTTTTCTGAAATCTCCACCAATCTCTCCATCTCTAACTCTCTGCCGTCGATTTTTCTCTTGATTAATTTGCGAGATGATTTTAAGGAAGGTGTTTGCCGGGGCTTCTTAGACTACAGTCCTTGGCTTTTCTCCTAAAGGTAGTCTTTTAAATTCTTTCTTTATAAACTCGGGTAAAAAAAATATATGAATGTTCTTTCCTCCTTCACTGTTTTAGTTTCAAAATTTGACAGGCTATGATTTCGAATTTGGGGATTAAATTCTGAAATCTTAGAAATTCAGATTTTTAATCTTCGTTCTCTGCATGATTAGATTCTTTAATACTCTGCTTTAAACAATAATCTAGACCATATATTCGTTCTGAGCTGTGAAGAAAACGAAGCTTTGGTTTAGTGTAAGAGTTTCACATTCTGAATGGTTTTAAAGTTTTTAATCAATTTCTAACTTTGGTTCTGTTCTATTTCTGGCTGAGGTGCACATAATTTGGTTGCTGGTCTTATTTTGGTTGGTTCGTGGAAGAGGTTCTGGGATTTTATTGTAGTGTGAGGTAGTCTTCTTACTCTTAATTTCTGACCTTATTATATCTTTTGAGTTGGATTCTTTAATTTGAGGTTAAAGAGTAGTAGTTATGTTCTGGAGATTGAGTGTGATAACCTATAAGTTCAGTTCTAAAAATCAGAATACATATATATCTATGCATCAGTATATAAAAATCTAGGTGATTTGTTCTGATCCTGACTACCAAAAAAAACAAGCATGAGTTCTGAAAACAGTGTATAACTCTAAGTTCTGAACGTATTTGAGAACCTATGTTCTGCATGCTTAACACCATCTCAGATTTTATACTAAAACCACAAAACTATAGAGAAGTCAGCTGAGACCTAAGGTCCATGTATATATCTTAGAAGTGTATTCTGATATTTCTAAAATGGTTTGAAGGCTGCAGGTTATACATAAACTCCTTACTCATTCTAATTCTTAAATAATAGCAAGAGAGCTTACCCGTGTTCTAGTGTTTGGCTATGAAAACTCCCAGCTATCCTCTGAGAAGAAAGAACAAAACTGACTTAAGCAAAAGCTAAAATCTATAAAAATCTGAATGTTTAACACCTTTATTTACCTTAGGGCTCCTTAGAAATCTTGGGGTTTATGATATCTTGAGATGCTCCTTAACTTGGGTTGGAAATGGCTAAGAAAATTCTTCTGGGGAGGTGAGTGCTGCTGTGTGGATAATGGAAATGAAACTGAGTGTTGAGGTAATATATGTGGGATATATGGGAGAGTGTTTCTGCTTCTTTGTTGGTTGCAACGTATAAAGGTTTTAAATCTGGCTGGACTGCTCACAGCACTTGAGTTCTCCACTTATAATACAGTCTGTTTCTACACATAGTCTGTCCTAGTTATAGACTTTTGGGGCTTGTATTAATTTGGTATCTTTACTTCTTATTTGTAGGTGCAGGCTGATGGGAAGGTGTTGGAGTGACACCAACTATTGTTTCTCCTGCTGCTCGTCTTCTTCCCTTCCTCTTTCTTCACTCCCACAGCTGTTATCAGCAGCATTCCACGATTTTGTATTGATGTGGGATAGATTTTGTGTAGGGGATAAATCTAATATTAAAGTCTTAGGATCTATAGGTGATTCTTGGTCTCTGTTGTAAGACTTAGGGAGTATAGCAGTAGTGATTGTTTTCTTGCATTAACTCAAAGTCCATGCTTTTATACTTTCTATTCTTGCAGCATAATAGATGAATATGTAGACTTACTGTACATTTGTACAAAATCACTGTGCGTGTTATATATATATATATATATATATATATGGACTCACTATTCTTCCTCTAAATCATAAGCTTTAATTCTAACAATATCTGATTCTATATATATGTAATACGTGAGGGTGCTTCTTAATTTAGAAGAAGTTGTATACTAAGTTCATACACATGTTCTCAACATTCTACACACAAATGCTAATCTCTTGATAAGGTAAAATTAGAATTCTAATTATCCATTATCTATTCTTTCCACAACTTTAATCTAATAATCATTCTCAACTAAGAAGGCAAAGATTAATTAATTTAATCGCATCACATAATTCATAATAATACTAACAATGACACAATTTTCCCAATAAGCATTTGACGCATTTCTATTCCCCAATTACTAATGACTTATAAAAAGATTATTATTAATGAATTATTAATATACTAATCTCGTAAATATACCACTTCAATAGTAATAATTTATCAATTGATTATACGAATCTAAACTTGTAATGACCCGGTATTTTCATTTGACCTCTTTTGTACCAAGTATGTAGAGAGTTCCTAAAGCGTTTATTAAAAATAAACAATAAGTAGCAAATTTCGACAATATTCTCTATTTATGTTAAAGTAAAATGGTTCAAATTTTGTGTTACCAAATGAGAGCTTAAAGGAGGTCTAATTTATAATTAATTGGTGTTAAGAATCCTCATAATTTATTTGCCCAGCTTATTATCATTTCTATAGGATCATTAAGATGATTATTATTATATTAATCACTAAGATATATTATTAGTTGCTATTTATTACATTTAACCTTCATTGTTATGATATATATATATGATAATAAGAACTAGTGTGATAATGATATTAATCTGTATCATACATCGTTTACGAGGTACAAATAGGCAACCATTATACATTATATGTATCCAAATAAGATAATAGATCCACTATGGATCTAATTATATACGTTCAGTATATATATATATATATATACATGAAATATATGGGCTCCTCCGTGTAATATATATATATTTACATAAGATACAATTATGGACCAGATTTGTAGGAAAGGAAACTAGCGTGCAACTGTTCAGATTCCCCATAATCAGAATAAGCATTAGCGTGTAATTACAGTAGATGGATAAAATGTCTAAAAACAGTCTGCTCCCTACTATCCTAACTACACCAGTGACTCTTCAAGTTCCACCAATCACCATAACCTGCAAATCCAATAGATTAAGTAAGTGCATAAGGATTTGTACAGAATAGGGATTCAATCTTCTATATAAAGGGGAAAGTTTTTAACTCAAACCACACCCAAATATCAATTACACTAAAACGCTGCCGAAATTGGAACTTAAAGAAAACCAGGAGAAGTGAAGTAACAGCAGCAGCGCTGTGCGAGAGGGAAAGAGACAGCTTGGAGGTAAGGACTTCAAGCTCTAACATTTATTTTACGCCCCATAAAACTGGACTTAGAAATACACATATATCATGAACATGACAGTTTTGGAATGAACTTAGAATGCTTAAGCTCTAAATTTAGGTACTGTAGCTTTGAACATAAGGAGAACATGTCATTTACATGGGAATAGAACACGTCTAAGTCTTAGATGAATATTGATATACGAATTGTCCTAATCTATAATCTGCATGACAAAAAGAAGAAGAAATAAGAGAAGTTACCTATTTAATTAAGGAAGCGGTAGTGCACGGCTTCGGACAGTTCCGAGCTAGCTCGGACGAACTCCGAACGACTTCGGACAATTCCGAACTACCTCGGACGAACTCCGAACGACTTCGGACAATTCCGAACTACCTCGGACGAACTCCGAACGACTCGGACAGCTCCGGACAGCTTCGAACGGGCTCCGAATAACTCCGGACACCTCGGACAGACCTCGGTTAGCTTCGAGCCAATCCGGACAGCCTCGAACTAGTGTACACAATGGACTGTGTGTCAGCGAAAGGTTGACTGGTCAAGTGTCTGTGGGAAGTGGCCACTTCCCCGGCACATAGAAACTTCAGATATGGTTAAATACAAAGAATTATGACTGCAGTCAAACTAGAACTTTCTCAAGAAATGATTTTGTGAACATAGGTGCTTTAGAGACAAAATCCCTGTGATTCACTCGAATGGCTTGACAGTTATAAATGTATGTGTGCGATTTCGGCACGTGTCTACTGAGTACAATTTGTACTCAGCCCTGCATGTATTTCTAAACGTGCAGGTTAAGAATGAAGAAGACGTGGATGCTAGATTGTGCTTTTTGTTGAACTCCATAGTAGCTGACTCTTGGGGGTTCTACGTGTCTTCATACACGTAGAATTTCATTACGCGATCCTGCATTTTCCGCTGCTAGACTTCTATGTAATAGATCCGAAACTAAACTCTAAATTCTGTTATGTAAAGTAACGAGCTTATGACTCTGACTTCCGATTTACGGGATTAGTCCTTACTTTATGTTATGAAAGGAATATTTATTTCCTCTCTCTTGTCATTTATTCCTTTCATTAGTCATGTTCCCGGCTTTACTAGAATTAGTAGAAAGCGGGCGTGACAGAGTGGTATCAGAGCATTTGTGCTCTATACCCAAGAGTCTTTCTTCAAACCTCGAGTCTAGTATCGTTTCACTAGACTAACCCAACGAGTCAACGAAAGCCTAGCACCCCGGCGTATCCTGCCCCTCTAGACGTGGCACACGCCTTACGATAAAAGCTTCCAAGTATAGAGAGATTTGAATCAAATCTCTCGCTCTAAGTTCAAATCTCTAGAACTTAAGAATCTTTCCTTATGACTAAGGAATTAACGACAAACATAAACCCTTGGAACAAGAAGATAGAACGCAAACTAGAGTGAACTTTCTCGAACACCTCAACGAATCGAATGAACAAAGAAGAATCATAACGATATCTTCTTCGACTTAGCAAATAGCGGTAAGAGTCAATACTTATTGATTCACCGTCAACTCCGAACTTAAGAATAAACCGTAAATCGGTTAACAAGAATCTAAGTATCCAAGAACAGTAAGACCTAAAGAAAACAAATTCCAATCCTCGAACGAGATTTTACCCTAAGGGCATTTCCCTCCACTAGCAACCAAAACACCAATAGGACAATTGACTTAAGCAAACCATGATGGCTTATGATGTATAGTTAGAATGTGATATTCCGAGTACTGACTACCTGTATATTTCTTTTTAGTGGCGAGGTTTATCCAGACTGCTAGGAAGAGGATGACGCATAGACCCGATCCTTTACGTGCGTACCAGTTCTACGGACCCGACCCGCGGGATACCTTAGGGGAGTTTCTGGGTCATTACTTGAGGAGGTGGGAAGCCGCTACGCTTCACGGAGCGACGGAGATGGATGGAGTGATGCGATTGATTCCGTTATTACCTGCCAGGTGGCAGGGATGGGCTCGAATGATAGTGGGTGATTTTATCCAGCCGATCGGACACAGTTATGATCGTGGGGTTGACATACGAGGATTTATTACTACGATCCTACATTTTTGGGAGACGTACCATAGCCCACCGGAGGGACCATACATTCGACCCGGCAATTTGATCATAGCAGGGGGCAAGCCACCGCTTTGGGCACCCCTGATTCAGACATACCTTCCGGCAGGAGTGATCCCCATAGCTCCGACTTATAGTCTACTCTATGGCGAGCCGGTGCCGGAGTTCCAGGCACCCCGCGACGATGGTATGGAGCCCTTCAGCCCTGCAGAGGAGCACCTTACACCTCCCGTTCCACCGCAGACACAGATGCCAGAGCACCGAGGGCATCACGAGGCTGAGTCAGGTCCCTCTCGCCCCACTACAGGAGTACGACGACTACCATCTTCCAGTCGACCCCTAGTTGCCGACGATGACTCGGGCACGATGCCGTTTTGGCTCGTTAGGACCCGACTAGCGGATGGTGACGATAGGGGCAAGGCCCCAGTTCTGGAGACATCAGAGGAGGATCGCCGTCAGCTTCCACACTCTAGGAGCTCCGAGAGATCAGGCCTCACTCTCACCCCAGCTGACGAGGGCTCCTCCCGGAAGAGGGAGGCACCCCTCGATTGGGACGAGTTTGACGCCAGGATCCAGAGACTGTTGGAGAGGGCGAGGGAGCCTCTGAGGATATATGGTGAGACGATAGCAGGGGCACCAGAGGAGGACCCTGAGGAGGAGGATCCCGAGGAGGATCCGGAGGAGGAGGATCCTGAGGAGGAGGACCCGAGGAGGATCCGGATGAGGACCCGGAGGAGGAGGTAGCTCCCGAGATCGACCCCGAGGATGAGGCTTGGGAGCCTGACTGGGATGAGGAGGCCCCGGACGAGGAGGAGTACCTTAGCTGCGTCACCCAGGAGTAGCTAGGTCGATATTTTGTACTCATCAGTAACGGATCATAAGTATAGACCGTACTGATGATAAATATTTTGTAGTCGGAAACGATAGTTATTATAGACCGTTCCGTACTAGTATAGCATATCTGATATTTTGGACAGCACGAAAACATAGTAGCTAGTGTTTCGAGGCTGAGTACCTATTGTGATGGCATCCTAGGAGGATTTTGTATTGAGCTAGACCTCGCTGAGGAAACATATGATATGAATTATGATGACCCCGAGGGTCCATTTTGTTATATGCAATGCTTATTTCTAATTCTGTAAATTCCATTGCTTCGAAATATCAGGTGCTAAGTAAGATTCCATACTATTAAGTAATACGCGACAAAATTTCCCCACTAAGATAAGAAACACTTATATTAACAGAATGCCGCCAAGAGGACGGCTGAGAGGCCGAGGAAGGGGACTTAATCCAAATAATGAGGAGAGAGGACCGGCCACAGAGCGGGAGGTAACCCCACCCCTCCCACCGCCCGCTAGGAGGATCGAGGAACTCTTCCTCCGACAAAATCCACCCACCTTCAATGGGTTAGGTGACCCAGCTGAAGCAGAGGTATAGGTGCGCGCATTGGAGCGCATTTTCAACTTTCTCCGTTGCACGGATCAGGAGCGCATGACGTGCGTTTCCTTCCAATTGACTGGATCAGCTGACTTCTGGTGGGAGGCCAGGAGGAAAACTATGACTCCTGAACAGCGGGAGGATATGACTTGGGAGGAATTTAAGACGGGAATATACGATAAATATATTCCTAAAAGCTATAGGAAGAAGAAGGAAATGGAATTTTATAACTTGAAGCAAGGGAGGATGTCGGTCACGGAATACGACCGGACCTTTTGTGACATGTCTCGGTATGCCCCAGAGCAGGTGGATACCGATGAAAAGATGGCTAAGAAATTCTGTGCCGGACTGAGGCACGAGATTAGGATGGCTCTGGCTAGCCACGGGGGCTTATCCTACCCGGAATCACTTAGCCGCGCCTTAGATATCGAGGCGGCTATGCCAGAAGAGAGAGCAGTGGCTGCGGCACCACCAGCGTTCACCCCAACACCTTCCCAGAACCATAAAGGGAAGCGCAAGTGGGAGGACAATCGGGGCGGCACAGCTCAGAAGAAGCCATGGGAAGGGCAAAACCGGTCCCACCACTCGGAAAGGTCAAACTTTGTAGCATCAGCCAATGTTCATCCACAGAAATATCCCACTTGCATGAAATGCAAGAAAATGCACCTGGGAGAGTGCCGGGCTGGCAGCGATAGCTGCTTCGCTTGTGGGCAGAAGGGACATATAGCTAGGGCCTGTCCCACAAGGCAGCAAGGAGGAGGCTCCAGGCCCAACCAGCCAAACCAGAGGCAATATGTTCGAGCCATGCAGGCTCTGCCTCAGGCTCAGCAGCAACACCACCAATTGCCGCCACCTCCACCCCAGTACCCTCAGTACCTGTCACAGAGGAAGCCACAGCGAGCCCGGGCTTATGCAATGAACCAGAAGCAGCCGGAAGGGAATGAGGGAAATCTGACAGGTATGGGAATACTCCTAGACACCCCAGTGATAATTTTATTTGATACGGGAGCTTCTCATTCCTTCATTGCTAAATCATGCGTAGAGAACCTAGAGTTGGATTCGGAACTTATAGGAACATCCATGAATGTTTCTTCACCTCTAGGAGGAATCACTACTATCACTCATGCTTGCTCAAATCTGAGCCTGAACATAGGATCTATTAAGGTGCTAGCGAACAATCTTAGCATACTACCGATGAATGACGTGGACATAATCCTAGGAATGGATTGGCTAGCTGAAAACTATGCCACGATCCTTTGCCATGAGAGGCAAATATCTTTCCGACCCCCTGGTAAGGAACCTACGAGTTTTCATGGGATCACCGCGACTCGAAGGAAGTCGATTATCTCAGCCTTACAAGCCGAGAAATTGGTAAAGAAGGGTTGCTTGGCGTACTTAGTCTCTCTGGATGGAGGAGCCAAAGAAGAGAGAAAAATCGAGGATGTAACCATCGTACGGGAATACCCAGACGTGTTTCCAGAAGAGTTGCCGGGCCTACCACCAAACCGACAATTAGAATTTACGATCGATCTAGAACCCGGATCTGCACCAATTTCCAAGGCACCTTATAGGATGGCACCAAAGAAGTTGGAGGAGCTCAAGATCCAACTCCAGGAACTTTTAGATCTCGGTTTTATCAGACCCAGCGTATCCCCTTGGGGAGCTCCAGTACTCTTCGTAAAGAAGAAGGACGACACCCTAAGGATGTGTATAGATTACCGAGGCCTGAATAAGATGACATTGAAGAACCGGTACCCATTACCGCGAATAGATGACTTGTTCGACCAACTGAAAGGAGCAAGCGTCTTCTCAAAGATCGATCTGAGATCGGGATACCACCAGCTAAGGATCCGAATAGAAGATGTTCCCAAAACGGCATTCCGAACCCGTTATGGACACTACGAGTTTGTAGTGATGCCGTTTGGATTGACTAATGCACCCGCCGTGTTTATGGACCTGATGAACCGCATCTTCCACCCATACCTTGATAAATTTGTCCTGGTATTTATAGACGATGTTCTGATCTACTCTAAGAGTGGAGACGAACACGAGAATCATTTGAGAATCGTCTTGGAAACCCTTAGGAGCGAGAAACTCTATGCTAAATTCAGTAAATGTGAGTTCTGGCTCAACGAAGTAGCTTTTCTCGGACACATTGTGTCATCAGAAGGGATTAAGGTAGACCCCGCTAAGGTGGAAGCAGTACAAGGATGGAAAGCACCCACAACTCCTAATGAAATCAGAAGTTTCTTAGGGTTAGCTGGGTACTATCGGAGATTCATCGAAGGATTCTCCAAAATAGCTAGACCGATGACCCAACTTCTCCAGAAAGGGATCAAATTCAAGTGGTCGCCAGAATGCGAGGCTAGCTTCCAACTGCTAAAGGAGAAATTGACCACTGCTCCTATGCTCGCAGTCCCAGAACCCCACAAGGAGTACGTAGTCTACACCGACGTGTCCAAGATCGGGCTAGGGTGTGTACTGATGCAAGACGGGAAGGTGATAGCTTATGCATCCCGACAGCTCAGACCACACGAGCTCAATTACCCTACCCACGATCTGGAGTTAGCTGCCGTCGTACACGCCTTGAAAATCTGGAGGCACCACCTCTACGGAGTTCGGTGCGAGATTTTCACAGATCATAAAAGCCTCAAATATTTCTTCGAGCAGAAGGATCTCAACATGAGACAGAGGAGATGGCTTGAACTAGTAAAGGATTACGATTGTGGTATAAACTACCATCCGGGTAAGGCTAACGTAGTAGCCGACGCCTTGAGTCGTAAAACATCTTCAAAACTGGCTTATCTCCTCACTCGAGAGGCGGAACTCATAAAGGAATTCAGCAAGATGAACTTAGAAGTCCTACCACCCCCCGAGACCGTAGAAGGAATTTTTGCTACTCTAGTAGTCAAGCCCGACTTACGGAACAGGATTCTGGAGGCACAAAGGACAGACGAAGCTTTAGAAAGGATCAGACTCCAAGTGAGAAAGAACGAAACCCCGAATTATCAAGAAGAAGCCGATAATGCCATCACTTTCGAGGGAAGGCTATGTATCCCGAATGATCCAGAGATAAAGGAAATAATCATGAGTGAAGCACATGACACTCCCTACACCGCTCACCCCGGGAGTACAAAGATGTACCGTGACCTGAAGAGGAAATTCTGGTGAGAAGGGATGAAACGAGACATAGCGTCCTTCGTGGAAAGATGTCTAGCTTGTCAGCAAGTCAAAGCACTACACCAGCGACCCTATGGGAAGCTACAACCTTTAGAAATCCCGGAATGGAAGTGGGAGCACATCGCTATGGATTTTGTTACTGGATTGCCTAAGTCCAAGCGTGGAAACACCTCTATCTGGGTGATTGTGGACAGACTCACGAAATGTGCTCATTTCATACCAATAATGATCACCTATGGATCGGATAAGTTAGCCCAACTGTACGTTCGTGAGATTATACGTCTCCACGGCGTACCAGTATCGATCACCTCAGATCGAGACTCGAAGTTCACATCCAGATTTTGGATGAGCCTGCAAAAAGAACTAGGCACGAGGCTGAACTTCAGTACTGCCTTCCACCCACAGACTGACGGACAGTCAGAAAGAACGATTCAAACTCTAGAAGATATGTTAAGAACTGTGGTTCTCGACAGAAGTGGGAGCTGAGAAGCAGTACTACCATTGATAGAATTTGCCTACAACAATAGCTACCAGGCAACAATAGAAATGGCGCCGTACGAAGCCCTGTACGGGAGAAAGTGCCGATCGCCGCTCTATTGGGATGAAGTCGGCGAGCGAGCAATAGTGGGTCCTGATTCTGTTAGTGAAATGATCGAAATTGTTCGTCAAATCCGAGGAAGAATTAAGGAAGCTCAAGATAGACAGAAATCCTATGCCGACACCCGCAGAACTGAACTACAATTTGAGGTGGGAGATAAAGTTTTCTTGAAAGTATCTCCGTCTAAAGGAATCATTAGATTCGGTGTTAAGGGAAAACTGAGGCCCCGTTTCGTAGGACCCTACGAAATCTTGCAAAGGATAGGATCGGTAGCGTACAGACTGGCGTTACCACCAAGCTTTGGGAACGTGCATAACGTTTTCCACGTATCTCAACTCAGGAAATACGTGTTTGACCCAAAACACGTTATTCACCAAGAAGAGATGATTCTTAACCCCGACTTAAGCTATGAGGAGAAACCCGAAGCTATTTTAGACAAGAAGGTTCAACAACTTCGAACCAAGTCAATAAATCTAGTAAAAGTATTATGGAGGCACCATGGGCAAGAAGAAGCCACTTGGGAACTCGAAGAAAAGATGCGAGAAAAATACCCCGAACTGTTCGATGAGAATATGCCAATTTCGGGACGAAATTTTTACTTAGAGGGGTAGGATGTAATGACCCGGTATTTTCATTTGACCTCTTTTGTACCAAGTATGTAGAGAGTTCCTAAAGCGTTTATTAAAAATAAACAATAAGTAGCAAATTTCGACAATATTCTCTATTTATGTTAAAGTAAAATGGTTCAAATTTTGTGTTACCAAATGAGAGCTTAAAGGAGGTCTAATTTATAATTAATTGGTGTTAAGAATCCTCATAATTTATTTGCCCAGCTTATTATCATTTCTATAGGATCATTAAGATGATTATTATTATATTAATCACTAAGATATATTATTAGTTGCTATTTATTACATTTAACCTTCATTGTTATGATATATATATGATAATAAGAACTAGTGTGATAATGATATTAATCTGTATCATACATCGTTTACGAGGTACAAATAGGCAACCATTATACATTATATGTATCCAAATAAGATAATAGATCCACTATGGATCTAATTATATACGTTCAGTATATATATATATATATATACATGAAATATATGGGCTCCTCCGTGTAATATATATATATTTACATAAGATACAATTATGGACCAGATTTGTAGGAAAGGAAACTAGCGTGCAACTGTTCAGATTCCCCATAATCAGAATAAGCATTAGCGTGTAATTACAGTAGATGGATAAAATGTCTAAAAACAGTCTGCTCCCTACTATCCTAACTACACCAGTGACTCTTCAAGTTCCACCAATCACCATAACCTGCAAATCCAATAGATTAAGTAAGTGCATAAGGATTTGTACAGAATAGGGATTCAATCTTCTATATAAAGGGGAAAGTTTTTAACTCAAACCACACCCAAATATCAATTACACTAAAACGCTGCCGAAATTGGAACTTAAAGAAAACCAGGAGAAGTGAAGTAACAGCAGCAGCGCTGTGCGAGAGGGAAAGAGAAAGCTTGGAGGTAAGGACTTCAAGCTCTAACATTTATTTTACGCCCCATAAAACTGGACTTAGAAATACACATATATCATGAACATGACAGTTTTGGAATGAACTTAGAATGCTTAAGCTCTAAATTTAGGTACTGTAGCTTTGAACATAAGGAGAACATGTCATTTACATGGGAATAGAACACGTCTAAGTCTTAGATGAATATTGATATACGAATTGTCCTAATCTATAATCTGCATGACAAAAAGAAGAAGAAATAAGAGAAGTTACCTATTTAATTAAGGAAGCGGTAGTGCA
>JAPKLX010000624.1:40413-72131 GCA_026898415.1 Leonotis leonurus
ACGACTTCGGACAATTCCGAACTACCTCGGACGAACTCCGAACGACTCCGGACAGCTCCGGACAGCTTCGAACGGGCTCCGAATAACTCCGGACACCTCGGACAGACCTCGGTTAGCTTCGAGCCAATCCGGACAGCCTCGAATCACTTCGGGCAAGCCCCGAACCGCCCCGAACTACCTCGGACAAGCTCCGGACAGCCCTAGACAGTTCCGGATGACCCCGAACAAATTCGAATCACCTCGAACCGAACCCAAAAAGCCCCGAACCAACCTCGAACCACCTCGAATGGCTCCGAATCAATTCGGACAGCCCCGGACAGCATCGAACCGAACCTGAAAAGCCCCGAGCCAATCCAAAATACCTCGAACCAACCGAAACCAATCTGTAAAATTTGAACACTCATAAGACTCAATTAATTCAGGAAATTGAAGAGGAGAGGAATTTTCAGAATCATAAACATTCTATAACTAAGTAAAATAGAAAATAAAATAAGTAATGAAGATAAAGTAGAAGAGTGAGAGGAAGAATTTTATCTAGAGGGCAGTAGCGCGCGGCAGTAGCAGCAAAGGAAAGGCACGGCGCAGAGCTGCGCGAAGCAGCGGGAGGAACTAGAGGAGAAACCTCTGTCAAGTCCAATTGAGAGAGAAGTCGCCGGATAGAGACCCCGAGCGAGGAAAAGCAGCACCGCAGCGACCACTTCACCACTGCTCGGTGACTACTCGACGAGGGCTTCCCCGTAGCTACCTTCCGCGGTGAAGAGCGACGGTGATAGTGGCACGAGAGAGAGAGAGAAAGCGCGGCGGAGATGGGAGAGTCCAGATCGAGCGAGAGAAATAGAGGAGAGAAAGTAAAGGAACGGCAGAGTGAAATGGGAGAATTGGGACTTAAATTGAATTAATCTAGGTCTATAAGGAAGAAGGGGTAGAGGATAGGCTAGAGGATGGGCCGGGTTGGAAATAAATTAGTTGGGCCGAGTAAATAGATGATTGGGCCGAAAATTTACAAAAATGATGGACCAATGACATTTGTGAATGGGCTTGACCTATTAGGAATGGGCTCACTTAATTAAATTAATTGGGCTAAGATCTATCACTTAGATCATGACTTAAAACAATTGGGCTAAGCCCAAGAATATAATCTTAAAGTTAAATTAGGAGATCTAAATTATAAATAAACAAATAAAATTCTAAATTTGAATTTAATTTATCAGTTAGAACTTAATTGATTAATTAGAATTTAATCATAAGAGATGATTAAATTATAAATTATGCTTATGGTGACGATTAATTGATTAATTTGCTTGATTAGAAATTAATTACCTCAAGTTAAGAATCAAGATATTAAATTAGGAATGTCTTTAGTTACATTACCCCAATAATTATTTATTGAGTATAGTAAATTCCCGAATCATAAGTGACTTAGAAATCATTAACGACTTCTCTAGAATTTCAATTTCTAGACTCGTATAATAGTTGAGTAGAGATTTGAGAATAATTCCCAAGCCATAAAAGGAAAATATTCTTTATACTTAGAACATACTAAAAGCACTAGAAGATTATATCTCATTCGAGATTCATATTAAAGGTTTCCACGAGAGGTCGGATCCGCATCACAAGAACAAGGCGAACACCAATCAAGACCATTCAAGTAGGCTTTTCTCACTCTATGAAAAATATATGTATGTATGCTTTCAAATGAAATGAGACATTTTTAAAGCACTGTCTTGCCATAAATGTTTTCAATTTATGTATGATGTCTATCTGTTATATGATAATCAAATTCGGGTTCCAGTGGATTAGCGTCTCCACTCGAACTAGTGTACACAATGGACTGTGTGTCAGCGAAAGGTTGACCGGTCAAGTGTCTGTGGGAAGTGGCCACTTCCCCGGCACATAGAAACTTCAGATATGGTTAAATACAAAGAATTAGGACTGCAGTCAAACTAGAACTTTCTCAAGAAATGATTTTGTGAACATAGGTGCTTTAGAGACAAAATCCCTGTGATTCACTCGAATGGCTTGACAGTTATAAATGTATGTGTGCGATTTCGGCACGTGTCTACTGAGTACAATTTGTACTCAGCCCTGCATGTATTTCTAAACGTGCAGGTTAAGAATGAAGAAGACGTGGATGCTAGATTGTGCTTTTTGTTGAACTCCATAGTAGCTGACTCTTGGGGGTTCTACGTGTCTTCATACACGTAGAATTTCATTACGCGATCCTGCATTTTCCGCTGCTAGACTTCTATGTAATAGATCCGAAACTAAACTCTAAATTCTGTTATGTAATGTAACGAGCTTATGACTCTGACTTCCGATTTACGGGATTAGTCCTTACTTTATGTTATGAAAGGAATATTTATTTCCTCTCTCTTGTCATTTATTCCTTTCATTAGTCATGTTCCCGGCTTTACTAGAATTAGTAGAAAGCGGGCGTGACAAAACTATTAACCCTTTTTAATATATATAATTCTTATAACGCTAAACATATATCCTCTATAGTATATATCACACTACTAATTTGTTTATGCCTCTTCTAGATAATTTAATTATCTTATAGAACTCCAACTATCGATCTTGCACTGAAACTATTTATTTAGTTCGTCTTTATAAAGATCTCATCATCGAACGAGCTTGCATAATGTCTGTTATTACACAAGGACTATAAGGTACACAAAAACAATTGCTACCAAAATCAATTAGTAAAACGACATTTTAATATATACAACGAAATTTTATTATCGTGATTTCTGATACACGATATATATTGGGAAAAATTAAAAAATTTTACGAGTCATTACAGAATCATCCATGGCCGAGATCTTCTGAGAACTTGAAAATGTGAGTTTTTTCTTCATATATGATTTATACGTATATAAATTGTTGCATTATATATATTTTTAATTTAGGTGTTTTCTCTTAATGCACATTGTTTTACATTTTGAAGCCTACCGAAGAGCTACGAAGTTCCTTCCGCTTCAAATTTTTATAAGTAAAATTTACAAGGTACATTATTGGAGTTGATCTATGTAGATTGCTAATATTTGTCTGCAGAAAATCAACAATCCTTCATAGTTTCTTGTATTTGTGCGTGCAACACAAAACTGCAGACCGGGACAAAGAGACCACAAAAATGAAGAAGAAACTATAATATACTGCAAACCGGAAGATGAAATTTTATTTGAGGTATCCTTTTGGAGTAGTTTTTTGGTGCTCTTACTACTACTCTCTTATCGGTTTCAGAAAGTGATATCTATAAGTTGCAGATTATCATTAACTTGTTGCAATCATTAGAACAACAAGAGGTTGACATTAACTCAGCAAGCAATATACCAGGTCGTCTGCTGTCAAGGTGATGAACTATTCTCCACTGCCTCTGATTGGATCAGAAATCATCTTTTGTAGAGTGTTGTGTCAATTGTGTTCGTATTCATACTGCATTAAATTGAACTGTTATTCTTAGTACATTACACTCTCTCAATGCTTTGCTTTTTCTGAACTATTAAACAAAGAATACCACTTGATTTTTTGAGTGATGAAAAGTTCCGTTCGGCTGCTGAAAATTATGTTCGACCTTTTCTGACCAAGGTACCCTTATTGAACTGTGTATTTGATGGAGTCTTGGTTCATTGGTTGCTTGATATAATGATATTTTGATCTATATACAGGGTGTTCCTTCTCTATTTTCCAATCTTTCTCCTCTATACGACCATCCTGGAAAGGTTAGTCTCATCCTGCATGACTTAATGACTGTTTCCGTAGCTTTAAGCTTTTTCATGCCTAGTGTATAAAGTCAGTGTACAACTTTTGTATAGGCTGATATTTTGGAGCAGTTAATTCTTGAGCTAGAGCTTGCCATTAAGACAACTGATGCATATCCTGGGAGGTCATTTAGTTTACCACTATTTTACATATATCTACTAGATTACGTGCTTTAAGAAATCTCTGTCTCTGTCTATTTTAATAGATTAAATCCCTTGTGTAATAATATGGGTTTTCATCTCCTACTTTATATGTGATCAATCTAGAGTTGAAATATCTAGATTCCTGAACATTTTTTGTAATTTCCATAACTTCTATCTGTATTGGTTAAGTTAGTTGTCACGAATAGCTTTACTTCAGTAAGTTGAATACGGTAGTGGATGCCCTATAACTTAAAAACAAATGCTAGTCTGACATATGTTAGCTCACTTTCATTCCTGTTATGTGTGTTATATTACAGTTCTCAAAAGCTTCACCTATGTATTGTGTAATATCCCGCTATTCTATTAGTAGTTATCATGTATTGAAAATCGGGATAAGAAAATTTCATTATAAAAATTTAAAATATCGATTAACTAATCGATATTAGTAGCTATTATGTATGCATACTATATTTATATAGTAAAGATAGAAATTAAGTGAGCTCATCTTGAAAATAATAGAGTTATTCAAAATACGATTCAAATAGATTCTTGAAATCTATAATCGAAAATTTGTTCGATTAATAGCTACCAGTTAATTAGAGCTTATAGAATAAATAAGTTAATTAGAATGCATACAAGAGAAATATTAATACTTGTCAAAACAATAGTAGTAGTTGAGAAGCTAACCATACCCTATTAGATAATAATTATATACCTCATAAGTTTGTATATAATTAATTAGTAGTATCTTAAATAATAAGATGTCGTGAAAGAATGGATTAAATTGTCTTGTCTAAGCAAGATATATTGAAGAAGATTATTTATATACATAAGTGAATAAATAATAATTAAAGAATGAACTATGAAGTATTAATATGCCAAATCAGAATGCTATACAACACAGTGGCGCATAGGAAAAACATTAATATGACCTGCACTTGCTATAATACACTTCAAATTTTTAATAGTAAAGTAATAGGCATGCAGCCCTATGTATATATATATATATATACACGCAGACATGATTGTGTGTAGCAGGAGAAAAAGGTGAACAAATCTGCCTTTGCAGATTGCATTCACATTAAAAAAATCAAAATTTGAAGTAAAGCATTATGCTACCTACTGAAATGTAAATAATACAACAAGCATAAAATATTTAAAACCTAAAAGACTAGACTAGACTAAGGTGAGAGCAGCACGGCTGCAGGTCAAGGAAACAGGCCCTGCAATCTTCCTACTTCCCACAATCTACCTCTGCACCAATACCTCTGCACCAAAAGATAAATTATCACATTAAATGTTACCCCAAAAGTCAAGAACTATAGAGCAACAACAGTAAGACTACAGCAGCAAACTTTATGATAGACTAAAGATAGGTACAGAACCTTTAGAAAAGGAAGATACGGATGATTTTCTTTCAGAGATTTGAAGATAAATAAAAGCAACACTCAAGCACCTGCAAATAGAAATTTGAGAAAGCAGTAGAAATAAATCAGAAAAATTCAAGATTTATTCATATCTACAAAGCACAGCCCCTAACCATCCCATTCACCTATAAATACCCCTCATTTTCATGCCTTAGAGAGTTTTACAACAACAAGTAAAAATACTCAGCAAATTGTAGAAGAGAAACTTAAAGAAATCATAAGGGAAGGTTTCCACCAGCCTAACGCTAAGTTAGGACAGCCTTAAGAAGAAGACTTGAAACACTTAAGAGGAGCTAAGGAGAAGGATCTGCCCAAAACCAGCCTAAACCCCACCATCATTTCAGAGGTAAATAAGGCTCAACTCTAAGCCTAATGTTTATTGTTTAGTTAAAGCAAGCCACTTAAACAACTTCAGAACTTTAGAATAGGCTTAGATGATGCTGAATCTACCACTCCTCCACTGAAAAATAAGAGAATGAACACATAGCATGCAAGTCACTAGCTAACTTAGAAGACTTCAGAACATAGACATAAAAATTTGGAAATAAGTTCAGAAATTAAAGATAAGATTTAGAACATAGCAAGCTTAGACTACAACATATTACGAAGACAAGGGACTGGAACTTATTAGCCTATAGTTAGGATCAAATTCTTAGCAAACTAGACATGCTTCATGGACTCATAATACACGATCTGAAACCCAAAACACAAAACAGAAATAAAAATTTGTCCACTTAGATTCTGAAATTTAAAACAGGTACCTTGAACAATTTTTTTAAGGTGTAAACACACTATAAACAAAGAGCATAGCTCCAGAACAATAGAGAGAAAAGATGGCTTATCTGAGGCCAAGGAGCTGTCCTCCGAGCCCTCCAAACCCGAACTAATCCAGTCCCTCCACCCCAAAATCGATTTCTCAGAACAAGAATTGAGTTCTTAGTCAACGAACACAGAGCACAAATAAATTAAACATGCAGAATACTAAAAAATTTAGAAATAGATATTTCTTTATGTAATATAAAAAGAGGGAAAAGATTAGAGTCTACCTGTGAAAGGTCGACGGCGGCAGTTTCAGGGGAAGCACCGCCGTGTCAGCCGCTGTTACATTCCACCTAGAGCAAGAAAGAACATTTGCAAAATTATTCAGAATTTCACATCAAAAAGGCTTAAAACTTTGGTTCCCACTCTACCCAAATAAAATCGAGAAAATACAGAGGAAATTCCAGATTTCGAATCTCATATTTGAACTAAACCTTGCCAGTTTCTAAACCAAAACTTAAAAGGAAATTTGAACATTTCAGAGATAGAAATGAAATTGAAGCTAGAAAAAGATAGAGAAAAGGAGGGATTTTACCTTAGATAGATGAACACCGGCGACTTATCGCCTGTGAAAGATCAGCCGCGATAAGAGTCGAGAATCGGGGCAGAGGGAGAGCTGGGGAATGGAGAGGAAGACATAGATAGAGCAGCGACCAGAAAGCAGGGAGAGATCGAAATTTGGTGAAGAAACTGAAATTTAGAAATTTAAATTTTTAGGACTAGGTTTCAACCCATAATTAAAATTTGGGGTATGTGTAGTTTCAGATTTAAAACTTGAAGCGAGAAAAGATAGGAAAAGAAAGATCTTACCTTAGATGATGATGAGTATCGGAGAACTCCCCAACGGGGAACAACCGCAATCGAAGAGACCGAGAGAGAGACCGAGAGCTGGAGATGGGAGGGAACTCGAGGCGGCGAGGTGGTGGAGTGAAGGGCGTAGTCTGTGTTAAGGGAGGAAGGGAGAAAAGGGCAGCGAGAGAGAGAGAGGCAGAAACGAGGGAGAGTGGAAGAAGAAATAAGGGAGAAGAATGTGTGTGTCTGGGGTTTAGGATAAGGCAAAGTATGAATGGGCTAAATTCAAAGAATTATTAAATGGGCTGGGTCATAATTAAGAAGGATGGGCCGGGTTAAATTGTCTTACGGGCCGAAAGTTAATTGTAGTGGGCTGGAATAAATGATGATAGATTGGGCTTGGATTTAAATTGTAATGGGCCAAATTAATTATGTAGAATGGGCCCAAATTAAGTAATTGGAATGGACTTAGGTTAATCCCTTAAGAATGGATTAAAATTTATCTTTGGATAAGATTAGTAATTAAATGGATTGGATATAAATGATTAGATTAGATCCAATAAATCAAGTGAGTTATGGAATTAGTAGTAATATGAATATGAAATTATTCAAGTAAATTATCTTGAATAATTATAGTACCTATTATTAAATTAATTGGGTAAAGCAAATAAATTATAAGGGATTAAAAAATCAAAGAATGATTTAAAATCCTACGAAAATAGTTATAGAAATCTTTAAGTACTCGAATATTAGTCGACCAAAGGATTAGAATAATTAATGAAATAATAGAATATTATTTCATTTTATAAAATAGATTTTATATACTCACAAGGAGTATCTTCCTCTTAATTACGATTAAGGTTACGGAAGGAGGAAATACTAGACGATAATGATTCCGATCACATTGGAAAAGGAAGCAGGCCAGGTAGGCTTTCTATCCTATACATCAAGTGTAGCCTTTTCTAACTCTATAAAATTATGTGTGCCTGTATACTATTTATGTTGCTTTCAAAATGATCTCAAATTGAGAAAATTATGTTTCAAAGTGTTGTCTTGCCGAAATGATTTATGTTTTGTATAAATGCCTATCTGATTAAGGGTACCTGGTGTAAGGATCCTGGATTCCTTGTTTAAGGATCCGAAGAATTGTAATCGAAATAACTGTGCACATATAACCGTGAGTCATCTATCGGGTTGGCCGGTTACAGTAAACCGGGAGTCATCTATCGGGTTGGCCGGTTCAGTGGACCGTGAGTCGTCGAAGTTGTCGACCGGTTCGGTGTCGGTAGAAGGTGGCCACCTTCTCGGTAACATAAGTTAAAGTGCAGATATGGCTTGAATACTAAAGAAAAGACTGATCAGTCAAAATGCAGGTTTCACAAAAAAATGATTTAGTGAACGTAGGTGCTTTTAAAGAAAACCCCTACGTGTCACTCTTACGGCATTGACAATTATATATGTATGTGTGCGATTTTGGCATGTGTCTACTGAGTACAATTTGTACTCAGCCCTGCATGTATTTATAAATGTGCAGGTTGAGCGATGATGAAGGAGGAGTGCTACGTTCGGGCTTTTTGTCGACAACTTATTAGTTGACTCTTGGGGGTTCTACGTGTCTTCACACATGTAGAGCTTTTAGCGATCCAAGAAATTTTCCGCTGCTAGTTCGAGATCATTATGTATTACACTTAAGATTTCAGTTCCTTCATATTACGTTGTTATGTATCGAGCCTTAAACTCAAGTCCGTTTATGTTAATCACGTACGATGAGTTATTCGACTCACTATGAGATTGTTGTTCAAGTTTCATCCTTGCTTCTTCACCCTATTTCTATCCCGATTTCTTTAATCCTCTTTCCAAGTCACGGTTTCCCCGACTTCGCTATCCATAGCGGAGGGCGGGCGTGACATATTGATTCTTACGATAAAAAATATAAAGTATTGCTTATCAATTTCTCATTGTGAATGCCGATAGATAGTGCCTTTTGGTTGCTTTAGCGTGGTTGCTCTTTAAGTGATGATATAAGTTAAATCAGATGAACATAACATAAAGTGTGCATATAATCTTTTCATTGTCAGTTATTGTTTTCCCCCATTTTACGTGTGCTGCGTTGCTTATAGTTATTAATTTCACTTGCGCATGTTTAGTGTGGACAAGGAGCCCCCTTCAATACTTATGTGGATTCTGTTTTACTTGGCCCAGGTTTGCAACTTTTTTTCTTCTTTAGTTAGGCTTGCTGTGGCGGGTCTACTTATGTATTTGTATCAGCAGGGTATGGTTCTTTTAATTAGCTTCTTTCATACAGCATTATGACCGACGCAGTCAGCATGATGTATGTCACAACCCAATTTCTTAACCTTCTCTTAATTAAGCAATTAGACCATGACTCGGTTAACTTACTGTACTCTTTGAAACAAAGTTTAAACTCAAAGATAAGGTATATCAAATTTTCGCAGGACTAGCCGGCAGGTTTGACACTTAAATTTCAAAAGCTCATAACTTTCTCATCCGAACTCCGAATTTCGATCCGAAAGAACCGTTAGAAAGGTAATGAAAAGATCTTTAAAATGGTATAGGATTTTCAGAAATTCAGACAAATAGGACGTGCAGAAAAAGGAATTCAGAGGCTGCCCTGTTTTTAGCAAAAGCAAACATACGGATAATTTATAAACTCGGAACTCAGTTCATCAAGAGAAAAACTCAAACAAAAGGGAAATAGGTCGAACACAATGATTTACCAAGAGAAACATACCAATATGAATTCCATAAACTAACCAGACATAACGATACACAACATTCATATTGGAAACAAAAGTGAACCGAGTTTTCCTCAACCAAAAAGAGTGGATGATAATAGAGTATAACAACAACATTTTTTCGAACAACTAGATACATATATGAACAAAGCATGGGAAAAACAAGCCCAAAACCAGCATTCAACCCCATCTCCATCTCCGCTGCTCAACCTGCACATTTAAAAGAATATGCAGGGCATGAGTACGATATGTACTCAGTGGGCACATTGCCAAAAACTTTTAAAACATACTCTTGTGACTTGCAAATGCTTTCTTTAAAAATAAAACATTCTCATGCTCAAACCGTAACATAATCAAATCATACTTGTGTCTGCAGACAAAATCAATCAATTACACCATATCTACGCACTTCTTGTGTTGAAAGGTAGGCCTCCCCTTCAACACTATGACCGGCCAGTCCGCTCACCGGCTCACGGTCACATATGTGTACACAAACCCTTACTGGCAGCTCGTCCAGCATAGGGCCGATATCATAATTCTCTCGTAGATAGGCATCATACATCATACTTAAAACATGCAAGTCACATCTTTCAAAATAACATGCATAATCAAATATTTCATAAATAGCATGCATATTTTTAGTAAGAAATGCCCACCTGAATGACTTATTCTATATAAGTCAAAGGCTCGTCTTCTTCTTTCTTTGGTTCCGTCCCTCTTCTTTCTACTCCACTTGCACCTTAAATATATAAATTTGGAGTATATTAGAAAGATATTACTCCACTATTTCTCAATTATACTTGCTTATGTAAATATAATCTCTCGTCTCAACTCGGATTATTAAGATTTTACTTTCTTTCGGGTCATTGCATCCTTAATCTATTTCCTTGTTTACAATCTTATAATTACACATAATTTTGTATTCTAAGCTTATTTATAAGCTTACTTACATACTTAACTTCATACTTAATAATTATGCATACTCTTTATTTATACAAAAATACCAACTTATGCATAATTATCTTATGAAGATTAATCAAACTTGATTATTCACTTACTAATACTCCTAACTCATTTTATATTCTTGCATCTTATTTAACTTATACAATTATAATACCTTCTTCTTTACATACTAAACTAACAATTTCTAACTTTCACATACATGGCTCTTTAAATCTAATTAATTTACATTAGCCATCATATTCTTCCCTTATCTCAAATATGACCTTAGATCAAACAACTAAATTCTTTATATATGTCCTTTGATCATCCCCTTCTCCAAGCAATTTGTAAATCTTAATGAAATGATGGTTCTATCTTTAATCTCTTGATTTATCTATGCTTACTACTACCTAAATAACTCTAATACATCATCATCTATACAAATTAACATCAACATATAGGTAAACTATGAAACTTCACTAACCATTAGATTTTTGAAAATCTATTTCTAGTGCTTGAAAAATTCTCTATAAATTATTCTAGGCCTTATTCATACCATTGAACTCAAATATGATCTCAATTTAAACAAATAAAATCAAAATCTTATAGGACACAATATATATAATTTTCGGTCCTTATGTATTATTTAAGAAGTTTGGATTTTGCTCTAATTTCTTACTCTAATCATGCTTATTGATGTCTAATGACACTTATCCATGCTCAAATCAAGCAAATTCATACAAATTCTACAAATTCAAATTAGGGTTTATGTAGAAGATTTAGGGAAAATCCAATTATCCATCATCTTTTGAAATTCTTTCCAAAACCTTACTTAATCATGAAGTTCTATCCATTTCTTACAACATATTTGAAAATTAACACCATATATCACAAATTATAGAACATAATTTATCATGGATGAAAAGATAAACTTTCTTCAATTTCTACAAACTAAAGATGTAAAGATGATAATTAATTACCTCAAAGATGATCACTTCTTGGAAATTAGACTCAAACTTAGCTTAGAAATTTGATTATGGAAGGAGAAATTTTTTTGGTTATGGAGGAGGAGTATGGTTCGAATTTTAGGGGAGGAGAAATAAGGTGGATGATGATGAAAAATGATAAGATAAGTATTCTTATATATTAATTATGATATTTTCTTAATTAAATAATTAAATAATCATCTACATGTCTCTAGGGCCTTCTAGAACGTCTCGATTCTTCGTTTTTTCGGGATTCAAGATATTAATGCTGGATGATTCATCTCGACATCTAGAATTTACTGGTTCAGACCGTTCGTAAATTTGGAGTTCATTTGAATAACTTATTCAAGTTTTAAAATACCGAATAAATCTAATTGAATAAATTCTTTCTAAAACAATATTTTCTAGTAAAATCTTCATAATAATCTCTTCTATATATATATTATAAAATCGGGCATAAATTGTAGGTATTACTACAGCTGTTGAATTCTCAAACTGAATTTTAACCGAAAACTTATTTAATTATTGCCGAAATTGCAATGATAAATTTTTATTCTCTATTTTATCTGTTTTCTAGCTTAATGAAATTTCAAATTCCATTTTTCTACATTATCTAATAAATAAAAATTTTCTCTTCTGAGGGGTATGCTTTGTCTGAATTTATTCTATCTCAACCCCTCTCTTTTATCGCTAATATGGAATTAATAAATTCCATTTTCTTTCTTAACAAGATAATCGAAATTCTTTCTTCTAAATTATATAATAAATTCCTCAAACTCTTCTTAATCTCATAAATATATTCTCTTAAGGATGCAATGCCCTAATTAAGGTTTAATCACCATTTAATTATGGCTATAATAATTCGGGGTATTACAATGTAGCTCTCAAAAAAATTGATGAGGCCATTGAGCACACTCCAACAGTAATTGATTTGTACTCAGTGAAGGTAATTATAAATACTATAATTCTTAATCTCCTCGAACTCGCATCCTCTCACAAAAATATTTTTTGTAAGTACATGCTTGAGCTAATTTATGTGTTATTAACTAATTGTATGTTTCTGTGCAGCAGTCTCAACTTTATCTGATGTTTGTGTCTAGTACTATCTATTCACCTTATGATATATCAAGTGTTTAATGTTCTTATAATGATGCGCTACATGAAAGAAATCGTTGAAGAACTTTTACCGAGTGCTTCTATTTCTTTAAAATCACATGTAAGTTTTTCTTTCTATGTAGTTTATGGGACTTATCTAATTTAACCAACTGTTATAAAATTTTATGGTGATATATGTTTTTTAATGTTTGTAGTTTGAGAATAGGAAATATTCTATTGCGGATATTGATGATGTGCATGATGAGTGGGCAAATTCGATGATTCTTTGTCTGTAGGATGATTATATGAGGTATTTACTTTAATGTTTACGTATAACAGTTAAACTATATAGTTTATGTTATCATTTTAAATTGTCTTATTCATATACATATATATATGTGTGTGTTTATCTTTTCAGGTTGAGGTCAAAAGGTGGATTGATGCAATTAGATTTTGCGTAGTTAACATGCAACTTCAGTTTCGTATTTTGGATATTTAGCATGTACATTGATAACTTTGTAAAGAAAATGGATATAAACAAATTGTTGGGATGACAACATTTTGTAATGTAATTATCGATGTATTTTAATTTAATGAAATCCCGTAATTTTGTGATGACAACTTCAGGTGTGTACGTATGTATATATATATATATATATATATATGTAATGACCCGCTCTTTTCATTAGACTTATTTTGTATCAAGTATGTAGGGAGTTCCTAAGGTTCTAATTAAGAATAAATAATAAGTAGCAATTTTTAATATTTTTCTCCACTTATGTTAAAATGAAATGGTTTAAATTTTTGTTTTACAAAACGAGAGCTTAAAAGAGGTTTAACTTATAAGGACTCGGTGTTAAGAATCCTCATAATTTATTTAGCCAGCTTATTATCATTTCTATAGAATCATTAAGGTGATTATTATTAATACTAATCATTAAGATATATTATTAGTTGCTATTTATTATAGTTAGCATATATACGATAATAATGATAATTAGTGAGTTAATTATATGAAGGTAGAAAAATCAATCACTAGATATATATATATATATATATACGTTATATATATAACATATACGCATAATAATGGATCAATATATATATACGTAATATATATATATATATATTATAAGCGTAATGATAAAAGGGATTTGTCAAGTAGAGTACTGCTAAAGGGATCAGATTTGTTGCAGTACAAATCTGTTGCAGAAATAAAATCTAGTGATGGAAGTAACAATTCACAGTAGTAATGAAGATATTTCATACGTCATCAACTTGGAACACCTCAGTAAATAAAGAAAAAGGAGAGAGAAAAGCCTGCAGTACAATAGCCTGCAATACAAATAGAACTTTATAGGGTATAGGCTGCAGAAAAAAAAAATGGAGGCTGAGAAGATGGATGCTACTGCCACACGCCACACTTCACTTCACTCAATCTATCCACACCCTGCAACATTAGTAGAGGTGAGGCTAGTGCAGATAGCAAGTAGATAGAAAGCATCAAATAGATCCTCATTTCCTCTATATAAAGCAGTACAACCTTAGCAAATAATTACAACCCACAAAAATCCATACCAAAGTGCTGCCGAAATGCAGACTTAAGGAAAGACCCAAGAGAAGAAGAGAAAGAGCAGTTCATAAGGTAAAGAGTTCTGTTTCTAGCATTTACTTCTCTTAGCTACATATTATTTACATGTACAGGCGATCGTAAATTGAAACTTAGACTCTGAATTTAGGTGCTGCACTTTGAACATTAGAAGAGCATGTCATTTACATAGGATAAGAACACGTCTAAGTCCTATGTGAATATTGATATGCGACTTACCCTAATCTATAATCTGTATAATAAAAAGAAGAAGAAATAAGAGATTATACCTAACGAATAAGGGAGCAGTAGTGCACGGCTGTTGCACAGCCGTGAGCATCCTCGAACAGCCCCGAGAGCTCTCGGACATAACTCGAACAGCTTCGGTTGGCCTCGAACAGCCCCGAACCACTCCGAATAGCCCGGCAGACCCCGGACAGCTTTGAAACAACCTCGAACAGGTCCCGAACTACCTCGAGAAGCCTCGAATCACCTCGAACGGCTCCGGACGACTTCGTACAACCTCGAGCAGGTTCCGAAACACCCCGAATGACCTCGGACAGCTTCGAAATAGCCCCTAGCCATCCCGAACAACCTCGAACCGCCCCGCTCGACTCCGAACAGACCTCGAATGGCTCCGAATCAATCCGGATAACTCCGGACAGCCCCGAACTAATCCTTAATAGCTCAATCGCCCTGAAACCAATCTGCAATATACACTCCTCACAAGATTCATGTAGTCCATAAAATAAGAAAAAAAAACAAAAGAGGAAATTTTAGAAAAGATATGCTGGGAGGAAAAGAAGCTCGGCGAGGCTGGAGGCGACGACCTTTGGCTGTTTTGCCATGAATTGAAAATGAGAAAGAGGGTCAGTAACTAAGAGATCAAAATTTACAAATTTAAAACTTAATAAATGTCCAAGAACACATCTTGAATTTAAAATGATCAAGAATCTGAAACATGCGATTAAAAGACAATAGAGAGTAGAGGGTGTGGAAGAGAACTGCACCTGTGAAGAACGGCGGGGAGCCGTGAAGGGCAAAAGGAACAGCGGCGATGCGGAGCTGCACGATCGGGAAGGTGCAGCGTGGCTGCATGTCAATGGGAGTGCGACGTGGTGCTAAGCCCTGAGAGTGAGAGAGAGGCGGAGAAGGGAGGCAGGCGAGAGGGAGAAATCAGAGAGACAGAAAGAGAGAGGAAAAGAAGAAGGAAAGAAGAAGGAGAAAGAGAAGAAAGAGGAAGGGAAGACTGACCTGGAATGAAGAACGGCGGCGAGACAACGGCGGTGGAGGTCTTGGGCGAAGCATGCAGCGCGCTGGGGAGGCCTGCGACGGAGGTGGTGAGATCAGAGAGAGAGCAGCGAGAACAGAGAGCTGCGTGAGATCAGAGAGAGAGCAGCGAGAACAGAGAGCTGCGAGAGATCTCGTGAGAGACGAGGAAGGGAGCTCGTTTCGCTGCTGCAGTAACGATGGAGAAGAGAGAACAGAGACGAGAGAGATGGAAGGAGTGGAACGGCGAGAGAGAAGGTGGGGGGGGGGTGGCGCCTGTGATGAAAAAGAAAGAATGACTAGGAATTAGTCTAGGTTAAGTGTTAGAATATACTAGAACCTGGGCCCGGGTCATGGGCCGGGTTAACGGGTCTGAAATTATTTTTTTGGGCTGTTAATTAATAAAATTACTGGGCCGAGTAAATAAATTCGCTGGGCTAGAAAACGGGCCCAAATTGAAGAATTTACTGGGCTTCACATTAAATAATTTGGGTCAAGTTTAATTAAGTTAATGATGGGCTAAAATAATTAATTACTAGGCTCAATTTAAATAATTGGGATGGACCTAAGCAATTAACACATGAACTAATTTATTTAAAGATTGGGCCAATTAATTAATCAAATGGGCTAAACCAATTTAGGTTATAGCCTAAATGAATTATTTAAATAGGCTATTAATAATTTTATTAGATAGAAGTTATTTATTTATTTAAACCAAGCCCAAGAAGTAGAATATTAATTAATTTATAATTAATTAACTAGAATTTAATCTTAATAATTGATTTAATTATAAATCATACTTAAGATATATATTAACTAGGTTATTTTAACCTATAAAAGGCTTATAGATATTTTGCCTTAAGAATCAAAATATTCAATTAGAGATTTATTTAATTAGTTAGAACTTAATTGATTAATTAGAATTTAATCATAAGAAATGATTAAATTATAAATTATGCTTATAGTGGCAATTAAATTATTAATTAGCTAATTAGAAATTATTTACCTCGAGTTAGGGATCGAGATATTGAATTAGAAATACCTTTAGTTATATACCCAATAACTATTTATTGGGTATAGTAAATCCTCGAATCATAAAATGATTTAGAAATCCTAAAACGACCCCTCTAGAAATGCAACTCCTAGACTCATGAACTAGTCGAACTTTAAAGACCGAGACTAAACTCTCAAGATAACCAAAGAGAGTAATTCCTTGCACTTAGAATTTAATTGATATACTCGAGTGATATATCTCACCCGAGATTTATATTATAGGTTTCGACAAGAGGTCGGATCCGCATCTCGAGAACAAAGCAGCTACCAGTCGAGACTATCCAAGTAGGATTTTCTCACTCTATGAAAATATATGTGTGCATGCTTTCAAAATGAAACGAGATATTTTCAAAGCACTGTCTTGCCATAAATGTTTTCGATTTATGTATGATGCCTATCTGTTATATGATAATCGAATTCGGGTTCCAGTGGGTTAGCGTCTCCACTCGAACTAGTGTACACCATGGACTGTGTGTCAGCGGAAGGGCTGACCGGTCAAGTGTCTGTGGGAAGTGGCCACTTCCCCGGCACCAATAACGTTCAGATATGGTTGACTACAAAGAACTAAGGACAGGCCTGTCAACTCAAGTTTTCACAAGAAATGATTTTAGTGAACATAGGTGCTTTAGAGACAAAAATCCCTATGTTTCACTTGCGAATGGCATGACAGTTATATATGTATGTGTGTGATTTTGGCATGTGTCTACTGAGTACTTTTGTACTCAGCCCTGCATGTATTTCTAAACGTGCAGGTTGAGCAGTGATGAAGGAGGAGTGCTGCTTTCGGGCTTTTTGTCGATCTCTTAGTATTTGACTCTTGGGGGTTCTGCATGTCTTCATACATGTAGAGCTCAATGCCATCCATAAGTCTTTCCGCTGCAAGTTTGAGATCATTATGTATTAAAAGCGAGACCCCAGTTCTTTCATATTATGTTGAATTGTATTGAGCCTAAGACTCAAGTCCTTTTATAATTCATGTGTAACGAAGTATTTGATGTGTTATAAGAATGTTGTTCGGTTCAGCCTCGTTCTAAGTTTCCCCCTTTCTATTCCCGTTTCTTTAATCCCTTCCCTAGTCACGGTTTCCCCGACTTTACTATCCTTAGTGAAGGGCGGGCGTGACAATATATATATAAACAGGTGTGGTATACGAAACTGTAGTGTAGCTAGTTTATATTGAAGCATACACTATGGTTTTTGATAAAACGGTAGTCTATAATAAATTTTACACTACGGTTTTTGATAAAACTGTCGTCTATTGCTCAATCATACACTACAGTTTTGTTAAAAACCGTAGTCTATAATAAATTTTACACTACGGTAACTGTAGTCTATTACTCAATCATACACTACAGTTTTGTTAAAAACCGTAGTCTATAATAACCTTTACACTACGGTTTTTATGAAAATTGTAGTCTATACTGAATCATATACTACACTTTTGGTAAAAATCGTAGTCTATAATAACATTTACAATTCAGTTTTGTTCAAAACCGCAGTCTATACTAAATCATAGACTACAGTTTTGTTAAAAACCGTAGTCTATAATAACTTTTACACTACGGTTTTTGAGAAAACTGTAGTCTATACTAAATCATACACTACACTTTTGTAAAAACCGTAGTCTATAATAACTTTTACACTACGATTTTTTAGAAAACTGTAGTCTATGATATATCAAACACTACGGTTTTCAAGAAAACCGTAGTCTATTGCTTATCAAACACTACAGTTTTTTCAATAAACTGTAGTCTATACATAAACATATACTACGCTGACATGAAAAACCGTAGTGTATAGTTATACATACACTACAGTTGAATGCTAAACTGTAGTAATTGACATGAATACACTACAGTTTTTCTGAATAGACTACGGTTTTTAACCGTAGTCTATTCTCAACATAGACTACGGTTTTCAAACCGTAGTGTATACTAACAAGTATACACTACGGTACTATAGACTACGGTTCTAAAAGGTCATAGACTACGGTTTAAAACCGTAGTCTATGAGCGTTTTTCTACTAGTGATTTTAGGTTCTTAAATGCTCTTCATGCTCTTGTTCATTCTTTGAATACACAAGAATATCATCAATAAATACGAGCACGAATTTATCGAGATAATCATGGAAAACACGATTCATTAGAAGTGGTTCCATTAACCACAATTTACTATACATTTAATAAATACCAATCATATTAAAAACAGATTATTACTAATGAATTCCCTATAATTGCCTCATGAAATGTAAGCATTAAAACCCAACATTCTCCTTAAATGCTCGTATTAAAAGCACGTATTGGAAATGCCAATCATATTGAATGATGACACTAACATCATTAATCACACTCATTGTTTATCTTTTTAAATGACCTATTAAATTATTATCACTACTAATGATTTTATTACACCTAAGTTCTCGAGATCTTGGTCTCGTAATTCAAGAACAAGTTCGTAAAATTTTAAGAGAGTCTCTAATTTATTCGGAAGTAAAAAGGCAGGGTATTACATTTTAATTACAACATTAAAAGTTTAATATTCTTGCAATAATTTTGATAATTATATTTCCACAATTATATATTACTACAATAAAGAAATGCTAAAATTAAGCATGGAAAAAAATATTTTCCCACAATTGTATATTAGTGGCGAAATGTCAATTATGGGATTAAATTAATTGATAAAAAAATAATTTATTATCTAAATTTATATTTTGCCTATGTAAACTAGAGTTGCGGAGGAAAAAACATTTACTTCATATTTCCCAATCAAAATCATTGACTTCATATTTTCCAATAAGTGAGAACTCAAGGCATTTTTTCATTCTCCTGATTGTCACTCTTTAATTTTCCTCATTTTCATGTGAAATGTTGTATAATATTATATCTAAAACATCTAAGATAAAACTGACGCAAGACTAAAGTTAAAACGGATGATTCAAACTGGTGTGACTAGCTCTACATGATGATAATCACACAATATAATATTTTGTGTATAATTCAAAGATTTATTATATAGTATAGCATTCCAAAACATGTTTAGAGCATAAATAGGATATTTTAAACTGTTGTATACATCAAAAATGTTTTATTCTAGATTATTGTAATTGACTTGTTTTAAGATCCATTTTATTTAAATAAGTTATTTGTCACTGATTTAGGATTTGTTAACTAATAATTATACTATTAAAAAAGTGTCAAATCAAATATGTCAAGTGACATGCCCATAATACAATATTGATATTAGAGATGTAGAGGTTCTAAAATTATACGCTGTTTAGATTTCTCATAAGTACTAAAAACATGTGCATTGTACTGCAAAAATAAGCAACAAAAACTCTTTCCACGAATTAAAATTTTCATTTCATCTTTGATTCTATTATGGATCTCATGTCTCCGTTTAACGTTAAAAATAATAAAAAAAATAATAAGAATAATACTCTTGTAAAAACAATTATGAGCTATATATTGAGACATATATGGATATCCAAATATATTCACTAATATTGAAATCGAATTCCATATCATGAAATACAAATAGGTTAGCTTATTGTATAGGTAAGTGGTGGAATAGAAATAGAAAAGATTAATCAAACCAAATGAAAACTTCTTTAACAATGTTAGTTTTGTCTTCGTTGGAGTTATAGGTTGCCAGCATGGTGATAGTTTTAGTTGTTGAAGATGCTGCCCTTTGGTAAGGTGTGGATTCCAAGCTCTTCTTTAGGGCATCCAATTGTGTTGCAAAGCCTGTGTTACTAATCAACCCATCGAACATTCTAACAGCGGCATATTTATAGCCAGGTAAAGGTAAATTCACTAGGCTTATATTTTTCTCCAATGGTCGAGGGGTGAACTTCTGGTAATGCTGAGGCAGGTAGAAGAAAATCGTGTATGTTAGGTATTTAAGATATACTGTTGTTTGTATTGTTGTCCTAACATGTGTGTTTATGTGTTCTTCACAGGAATGCTCATGTTGACCTAGCTTCTGACTCAACATAACAAAATGGTGATGACTCAACGTCTAGTACCACAGCCACGTGGAAAGCTGACTTGGCATTCTTGAAAGACTTGTGACGTCTTGAAGGACACACGAAGACTGGAGAGAAGACCAAGTCATACGAGGAAGTTGAGAGTTTCATGCTAAGTGGAATTCTGTTTCCACAAATCTCGGGGTCAACAACAGATTGAAGTAGTTCCACAATTCCAGGCAGATTTGCAAAGCACAACAACAGAACTGCGAGAATTGTGGAGACATGGGCCGAACAGTTACTACACTTATGGATCCAAGCCCATGTAGTCTATCTATAAAAAATGGAATTCTTTCATTCAGTTAGCACGGTTAGATAGACACATTTGCAGATTAAATTCGTAGTTTTAATTCTGTATGGCTCTTAGCTCGTAAGAACATACATTTAGTATTTTAGTATTAGTGTTGAGGTTATTGTGTTGCTAAACATTGTAATAGCACAACACTTGTTTTGATTATTCTTTTTGGCCGTAAGGCTACCGTGTAGGTTATTAATTGATAACCTACGCAAAAATTACCTCGTGTCTTCTACTTTAGCTTCCGCATATATTCACTTAGAGTAGGTTGTTACACTTTCAAGTGGTATCAGAGCCATCACTCGACACACTGAGTGTGGTCCTGACGATATCACGACTCTAACACGTCAATGGATCCAAATAGCTTTGGAGCATAATGGCTTGAATTACTCATACTGGAAGACATGTACTCGCTCGTACATTAAGTCCCTAGACAGAAGAGCATGGATGTCTGTGGAAAATGGGTGGTCACCACCAAAACAGACTGACGCAGAAGGTGATGTGGTCCCAATACCACAATGCTCCTGGTCACGTGATCAAATTGAGGCTGCCACATTTGATGATGGAGCACTGAATGCTATAATCTCAGCAGTCGACACAAACATGTTCAAACTGATTAAGAACTGTATGTGTGCGAAAGATGCTTGGGATATTCTCCAAAGGCACTGTGAGGGTGACAAGAGCGTCAAGCAATCACGTCTACATATTCTCGCTTCTCAATTTGAAAATATGAAGATGGAAGAAGATGAAGATATTTCTAGCTACACTAAAAGGATTCTTGACATTTCGAACGAGTGTCAAGATCTGGGGGACCCACTCAGTAACAAAGTTCTTGTCTCCAAAGCACTTCGCACGTTGCCACCTAGGTTTGATATGAAGGTAATAGCCATTGAAACAGCACAAGGTGTGAACACACTTGAGTTCACAGACCTCATGAACTCCTTCAAAACCTATGAGATGAACTTAGAAGCAAGAGACACTTTCACCAAGAAGAAAACGATGGCTCTCACTGCGGGCTCACAATTGTCACCTTCGTGCAGTAAGTTAATGGACATAATGGAATCTAGTGAATTCGAAGAAGTGGAATAAATCCATGAAGGAGACGATGTCGCCATGATTAACAGGAAGTTTAATCGCATGGTGAGAGGATTCAATCGAGACAAGAACAAAGAAAGACCCAAGGAGCGAGATGCACCACGTCTGGAGTACTACCAACTCCCAAATAACGATAACAATCAGAGAAGACCTCCTGTTAGGAAAACTCCTCACAACGAAGTGTTCAAGTTCAGTTCTTCTAAACTCGACAGCGTTCAATGCCATGAATGTAGAGGTTTCGGACACTTTGCAAATCAGTGCGCCAACACACTTCGAAAACGGGGTAAGTCTTATTGGGTGTCCTGGAATGATGATGAGCACGAGTTCTTTGAAGACGTTGATGAGAGGTTGTTTGAGAACATAGTGTTGCATGTGACAATGACACCGCAGGACAAATTAGGGCAAAACACTGATGCTGAAACTTTCTCAGAAAGGTATGATTCTAACTATTACTCTACATTGTTTTGTTTAAATGCATCTGTTGATGATGCAGGAAGTGCTAAGGATGACATAGACCCTACATATGGTGAAGAATGTGATGACAATGCCTTCACTATAATACAAGGATTAAAAAGGTTGTATGATGAGCTGTTGGAAAAATGGAAACATCAAGCACGAGATCTGGTGACCTCAACAGCTGAAATAACACGACTCAAGGAAGTCCAAGCAAAACAGGAGGTGTTGATCACACAACGTGACATAGAGCTCACCAAGGTGAAATCTCAACTTGAAGAGTCACAGCTGACCATTTGAAAATGGAATACTGGAACTTACTCACTTCAAGAGATCATGGACAATGCAAACCCAAGCAAAAGGGGCCTCAGATTCGCTGCACCAACTGTGTTTTGTCGTGGGTCCACATCGGCAAGAGAAACTTCCAGTACGAAACCAGATGTTGTGGTCACCGACCCACCAACACAGACAAAGCAAAACATCCCTCAAGCTAGAAAAGGTAAGAAAGGTAAGAGAAAAGGTAAGAGACGTAGAAGGAAATATATATGTCATTACTGTCTCAAACCAGGCCACAAGTCATATTCTGTGCTACCACAGCAACCTAAAATGACGGGTAAAGAAAGTTTATCTAACATGTAATGTTGTGTACACAGCATTGAAAACTAACATTTCAGGTTCTTGGTACTTCGACAGCGGGTGTTCATGCCACATGACAGGTAACAAAACATTCCTTTCCAACTATGAGACTTATGATGGAGGAAATGTTTCCTTCGGTGGAGGTTCAAAAGGTAAAATCATAGGGAAAGGTACCCTTAATGTTCCTGGTTTGTCGGCTTTAACAAATGTCGATCATGTGCAAGGACTTATGACAAACTTGATTAGCATAAGTCAATTGTGCGATGGTAACATGCTTGTAAAATTCACTAAAGATGCATGTGAAGTTTACAATAACAGAAACTTGTGTATCATGATAGGTCAAAGGTCATCAGACAATTGTTACATGACTGATAACCTAAAATGCAACAAAGCTCAAGTTGATGATGCTATACTCTGGCATAAACGATTAGGTCATACTAACTTTTGAAACCTTGGCAGTTTAATCAAGATGGATGTCGTACGAGGTCTACCCAAATTTGGGAAGGCAGAACAGATCGTGTGTGGAGACTGTCAACGAGGAAAACAGTTGCATGATTGACATCCTGCTCTACAACAACATGAACAACACTTTGGGACCAACATATGTTTTGAACTTTTACATATGGATCTTGTAGGACCCATGGAAGTTGAAAGCATTGGTGGTAGAAGGTATGTATTAGTTGTGGTAGATGATTTTTCCAGATTCACATGGACCCATTTTTTACGTGAAAAATCTGAAACTTTTGAGGTGTTTAGAAATATGTTTGCTCGTGTTGCTAATGTGTTTGATGCTAAAATATCTCGCATAAGATCTGATCATGGTCGTGAGTTTGAGAACTCGCAATTTACATCCTTCTGTGACGAAAAAAGAGTATGCCAAGAATTTGCAGCACCAAAAACTCCACAGCAGAATGGGGTGGTCGAACGCAAGAATAGGACCTTGATTGAGATGGCTAGGGTGATGCTGACCTCAAAACAAATGGCGAAACGTTTTTGGGCTGAGGCAGTAAACACCGCATGTTACATCAACAATCGAGTCAACATTCGACCAGGCTCATTCAAAACATCGTATGAGCTACTTAAGGGAAGAAAACCTAACCTAAAACATTTTCGTGTTTTCGGGTGTGTATGTTTTATCCTAAATGATCGTGAGTATCTAACAAAGTTTGATGATAAGAGAGACAAATGTGTGTTTGTTGGGTACTCAACAAACAGCGTAGCTTATAGGGTTTTTAACCTTCGCATCAAGACAATACAAGAATCTGTTAATGTTGTCTTTAATGATGCATGTGATGTGAACAAGGAGGTGGAAGCAGAAGATGACGTATATCAAGGGGGAGTTGTTCTACCTTCTGTTGAGGCCCAAACTGCTCCACCTAAGGAAAACAATGTCACACAACAGGAGCCAGCAGTGATGAGGAAAACAATGTCACACAACAGGAACCAGCAGACGAACAAGTTGAGGTTCAAGATGTTACTCACCGCAGAGAACCTTCGTGAAAAGTTAGAGAAAACCATCCATTGTCTCAAGTCATAGGAAATGGTGAGGATGGTGTTCAGACCCGACGTAAAAACAGCCAATTAACTACAGAGAAATGGTGTGCATGTACTCTGTGTGCTCTACAATTGATGGCGTAACATGTTTTGTCTCCATGTTTGAACCAAAAAATGTCAAAGAAGCATTGACTTATGAGTTCTGGATAAATGCTATGCATGAAGAACTAAACCAGTTTGTTCGTAGTGATGTTTGGTACCTTGTTCCCAGAACAGCCAACAGAAATGTTATCGGCACAAAGTGGATTTTCAAGAACAAATCTGATGAGAAGGGAAAAATTGTACGAAACAAAGCACAATTGGTGGCTCAAGGGTACACTCAAGTTGAAGGGGTGGATTTTGATGACACGTTTGCCCCAGTTGCAAGAGTTGAATCCATTCGATTGTTGCTTCCTGTAGCATGTCATCTCAACATCAGTCTATATCAGATGGATGTGAAGGCAGCATTTCTCAACGGCGAACTTAAGGAGGAAGTCTATGTTGAACAACCGAAAGGGTTTGAGGATCCCCACAAGCCTGACTATGTCTTTCAACTGAAGAAAGCACTGTATGGTCTCAAACAAGCACCACGTGCTTGGTATGAGCATCTCACAAACTTCCTTCTCAAATATGGGTTTGTAAGAGGCGGTGTGGACCGGACATTGTTTATCAAAAGGGAAGATCAACACATTCTTATTACTCAAATCTATGTTGATGACATGATTGTCGGTTCCACTTCACGTAACATGCTTAATGATTTTTCAGGTGCAATGTCTACAAGATTTGAGATGAGCATGGTGAGAGAACTCACTTTCTTCCTCGGACTTCAAGTAAAACAAGGACAAGATGGCTTGTTCATCTCTCAGAGCAAGTATGCCAAAGAGATGATAAAGCGTTTTAACCTTGAAGGAGCCAAACACATGTAACCTGGAGAGGATGTTGACCCAACACTCTACAGGTCAATGATAGGGAGTCTGCTGTACCTAACATCCACGCGTCCAGATCTGATGTTTAGTGTATGTGTATGCGCCAGGTATCAAGCTCAACCCAAGGTATCTCATATTAAAGCTGTTAAAGGAAACATTAGGTATGTTGCTGGAACATTAGATTTAGGAATCTTTTTCTCTAAACACATGAATATGAGCTTGATAGGGTTTAGTGATTCTGATTGGGCCGGAGATGTGGTTGATAGGAAGAGTACAAGTGGAGGTTGTTTTTACCTTGGGAACAATATCGTGTCATGGTATAGTCGTAAGCAAAACTGTGTTTCCTTATCCACTACAGAGTCTGAATATGTTGCAGTAGGTAGCTGTTGCACTCAACTACTGTGGCTCAAACAAATGCTTAGTGATTATGGCCTAGATAACAATGACCTGGTTGTGTACTGTGACAATATGAGTGCTATAAACATTTCTAAAAACCCTGTTCAACACTCAAGAACAAAGCATATTGACATAAGACACCATTTCATTAGAGATCTAGTGGAACAAGAGGTGATTAAGCATGAGTATGTGAAAACGGAAAACCAAGTTGCTGACATTTTTACAAAACCCTTGGACCATGAGAGATTCGTACACTTACGAAAATCTCTTGGTCTTTGTTACTATCATTGATTTGTTGTGTTGTGCTACACTCGTATCTATATCGTTGTTATCTATATCAGAGGGTGTAGCTTGTGTGTCTAACTTGCAGGTATAACATCATAGTCAACATGTTCTATATACAGACGCCTGAAATTCTTCTATATATGTTTTTATGTAATTGTGTGGTAAACAATCCAAGTAGTTTGGGGGGCACGGCGTTCGCTGCGACGATGCTACCTTACCAAAGGTTTACAACTGCAACTGCTTTCAAGGGCGAAAGGCTAGGGTCACGGCGTTCGCTGCAACAATGCACTCTACGCTCACTAACCCTTGGATTCTTGTAGTTCTGCACATACTTTATCTATATCTACCGGGTGGATGGTGTTGGGATGTTGACACACCAGAGCAAGTTGGATTGATCACTTTAACATGTTTTCATCAACATCAACAACCTGTGTTTTCTGTATCGCATAATCTAGCGTGTTCTCCTCAACATCCGTATTTCTCTCTTGGAAGTGGGTTATGATTGTCGTGTAGCGTGTTCTAGGGTTTGTCAGGATGAATGTGAAATGGGATAACACTTTTTAGTTGAACCATGGCCTGACTGTTCATTTCATCATTATATCTCTGTCACAGCAGTCACCTTTCACACGAAAGCCTAAAAACCCTATTCTCTCTCTTCCATATCTACACATTCTCCAAAACTGATTTAGTTTCTTTTTCTCGTCAAGCATACTTACAACAGAACACCCGTCGTCTTCCTTCACTCAATCCCTTCAGTTTCCAAATCTTTACCATTTGTTTTCTCTCGCATCTCTCCTGCACACAAAAATGGCTACTCCACCGACTCCAGATGTTACTGCATTTCTTCGGGCCCTCTTAGCAGCCAACCCTACACTTCTTCAGGCTTTACAAACCACCACCGCACCACCAACAGTCGAAGCTCCGCCTGTCTCCGACGAAGCTCCACCAGTTTCAGTGGGCGTTCCGCCCGTTTCGGTGGAACCTCCCTTTGTTCAAGTTCCAGTGGAAACCCTGCCAGAAGAAGTTATTATTGCTCCTCATCCAGTCCCTTCCGTGGCCGTCCCTGATGAACCGCCGGTGGTTGACACTCCTGCACCACCAGCCACGACTGTTGCACTGGTTGAACCCACACAGGCGTCACTGCCATCACGATCGTCGTCTCCGCCGCCCGCTCTTGTTTGCAAGCTCGCTACTAGGGGATCCCGTCCCCTCTGTTTTCGTTCAAGATGACAGTGAAGACGAAGTTTCTTCAGCCCCAAAACGCCCGCGACTTCTCTCTGCTGCCGATGTGAAAGTTGAACCAACTTCATCCGCCACTCTCACTGCCAAAGGCAAACAGGCAGTGCAGATTTCGGAGCTCTCTAACGCTCCCGACCTTCCATTGGATGTTGAAGAAGCTCTTAGCCTCCAATTTTACGATGAAGTGGCGGCGGTTAAGTGGAAACGACTTCGAAACATTTCATGTGTAAGTGAGCGCACTGCTGATGAGACCACATTTGAAGAAAACAATCTGCTATCCTTCTTCCGCTCCAGAGGGTTGTTGGGTATGGTTTTTGAACTTCCTCCCCTACTTAAATTTGTTGTGCGTCACTTCTATTGCAATCTACATCGCTCTTTTGGTAATAGCTCCTCTCCCAAGTTTGGCAAAGTATATCTCTACAATTCCGTCTTTGATTTCTCGGCGGAGGCAATCAACACTGCTCTTGGTCTTCCAAATGTTGAGAGCAACATTGTCCCCAATCTTGACGATGTTGCGAAACTGATCATGGGAGGCAAACGGTCAAAGTGGGTTCAACCTATGAAGTCTTCTTGCCTGACGCATCTGTACTCCGTTCTACACAGAGTTCTTACCTACAATTGGATAGTCTCATCAAATGTTACTGTGGTAACACAGCAACATGGGATGTTACTCTATCTAATTGGACTCAACAAACCGTACAACATGGGTCGTATCATCTTTGATCAGCTCGTCGCTCTCTCCGTCAAACCGCAAGGTACTAGAGCACCAAGGCTTCACATCAATTTCCCGGAGTCATGAGGCTAGTCCTACTCCGGTGTATGCAATTCATCCCTCCCTCTTCAGCAAGAGCAAGGTAGCAGACCAACCCTGACACAATCCTGATGCTCCCGTCCCTGGTCCCTCCGGTATTCACCTGCCACCACAGACTGCACAGCAGTTAATTGGTGCTATGTCTACCCTAGCTGCCCTTGTTCCTGCACTCCAAGCCTGCCTCTCTTCACAACAAGGGGGAGAAGCAGTAGCTACAGCCGCAGGGGGAGAAGCAGCAACAGGAGGAGACGCAGAGGAGGAGGAAGAAGACAGAAAGGAGGAAGAAGATGATGGCAATGAGAGGTTGTGAAGGATGAGAGTTTGGGAAGGATGACCGGATGTGGTCATAAAACATTTTGTTTATGTGATGTTAAGGGCACCAAAAACAAGCACCAAAACAATTTTATATTTTTTTCTTTACTATTTTTTGGATGTTTTTCTAATCGTTTTTGATGAAATGGCATAGTAGTTGCTTTGCTATCTCTATCCATATTGCTACTCTTCAGATGTGTGATTGTTTTACGTGCATATTTGCTATGTCTATCCATATTGCTACTCTTGAAGTTGTTTTGCAGGCACAAACATTCAGGGGGAGCTCTAGTAAAGAAAAGGGTGTTGTGAAGAAGGCACAAAAACAGGGGGAGTTCGTTAGGTATTTAAGATATACTGTTGTTTGTATTGTTGACCTAACATGTGTGTTTTTGTGTTCTTCACAGGAATGCTCATGTTGACCTAGCTTCTGACTCAACATAACAAAATGGTGATGAGCGTCCTGTACCACAGCCACGTGGAAAGCTGACTTGGCATTCTTGAAAGACTCGTGATGTCTTGAAGGACACACGAAGACCGGAGAGAAGACCAAGTCATACGAGGAAGTTGAGAGTTTCATGCTAAGTGGAATTCTGTTTCCACAAATCTCGGGGTCAACAACAGATTAAAGTAGTTCCACAATTCCCGGCAGATTTGCGGAGCACAACAACAGAACTGCGAGAATTGTGGAGACATGGGCCGAACAGTTACTACACTTATGGATCCAAGCCCATGTAGTCTATCTATAAATAATGGAATTCTTTCATTCAGTTAGCACGGTTAGATAGACACATTTGCAGATTAAATTCGTAGTTTTAATTCTGTATGGCTCTTAGCTCGTAAGAACATACATTTAGTATTTTAGTATTAGTGTTGATGTTATTGTGTTGCTAAACATTGTAATAGCACAATACTTGTTTTGATTATTCTTTTTGGCCGTAAGGCTGCAGTGTACGTTATTAATTGATAACCTACGCAAAAATTACCTCGTGTCTTCTACTTTAGCTTCCGCATATATTCATTTAGAGTAGGTTGATACACTTTCAGTGTACAATGAAGAGTTCTCCACACGTCCTAGAACTGGATAGGTCAAATTGATTTTCGAGTGTTGATGATTCTTTCCCTTGTAGTAATCCAACAGTCTGCTATATACATTAGTTTAAGTGCAAAAAATATAATAAATTTTATAAAGAGAGAAACTTACATTTTGAAACCTTTGCTAGCAGCTGCCTTGTAAGAGTTTGAGGGAACGTTGGGCCGTAAACCCATCTAGCATCCTTGTAGCTTCTGATTTCAAATTCGTAATAAGTTTAAAGCACACTATATGCAGGACACTCGTTTCTTACGCAAATTGGTGTAGGATTATACACTTCCCCGTTGCATATGAATGTTAATAAGTGGAGAGATATCATGAAAATACTAAATACAATTCTTGTTGTCAAAATTGTGAATGATTACGATATTGCCAATGAGGGTATGATGTTTGTTTTTATCTTCTACTTTCATAATAGGATGATGAGAATATGTATATATAGGTGAAATTAGAGAATGGGAAAGATTATTGTTGTCGTTATCTAGAAAAAATTTTTAATCTATATAATATATAATTATGATTACGGATTGCCCAATTGTAGTGAGTAAATTTAAAATTTTAACTATTTCCATTTAAAAAAATCGTAAGTTAAAGATGCTTTCCTTCCACGAAATTTCTGGGGGACTGAGAGTATCTTCCTATACGCGGAAGATCTGACTGGGAAGGAAAGTCAGCCGGGAACCCTAGCGACCAACACCACAAAGCCCAGGCTCACGGAGACTCCTATTTAAAGTCATGGTTCGAATCAGAGATATATGGATAGACATACGTAAGGCTTTAACATTCGAGGAGGGGCAACGCCCAATTGCTAGTTTAGTTCTTTTATTTCTTATGAGTGATTGGGAGGAGAAAATAAGTTCTACGGGTAAACACTTTTAATATTCTGATATGCTTTTGGCCTTGCCACAGGTTGGTCATAACAAGAGGATCTTTAGGTAATATTTTATTTTAGTATTTAAAATAAGTATGCTTATATTTATTTCATCATTGTTCTTTATTTTCCGTATGAGTAGTTAGATTATTAGACTGGGCTTGGGAAAGATGAATTGAGTAGGGACTTATAACGTCTTGAGAGGTCTAATTGTGCATATAGTTGTCTTGGCGTGTTCCTAAAGTGCTGGATCTGAATCCTATACAACTTGATCAAGTCCTCGGTGTTGTTTGACCAGTAGCAGTCTTAGGCGAGATCAGGTTACAACTGCGAGCTGTGTTTGCCAGCCAGAGGTATCAGTGCGGTGATGTAGGTGGGGATGCCATGGGACAGGTGTCTGATATGGTGTGTCCATGGTTGTTGTGTTTCCCGTGAATGCCTATTCGGGTATATCAGAGTAAGCTTGGTCCAGGAGCAATCTTGGGCAATGGGGATAGGGAGTGAGTAACCCTTACCCTCTTGGCTGAAGAGGTGTGTTGGTCGGGGCTTGAGTGGCTACGTGACGATTAAAAAGGGGGCTACTTCGGTGATACGTTTGGGTGGTAGGAGTAAAACCCCATTCTTACGCTCACCCTTAACCAGTGATGTTGGTCCCGAAAGAGCTAGGTTTGGTGTATGGGGGGGGGGGAGAATACACCAAATACACAAACTTTTCAGTTTACTTGACTAATTAAAGGAGAGATTTAAGCTTTCTGTATTACAGATTGCTCAATATGTCAGACCAGATCGATATTCTAATCCATCGTGTTCTGTCCAAGCAGAATCTCTCAAGAGAGTAATACAAAGCAGAAAGTAAGAGTAATCTTATTCTCCAACAGTGTATTGTGTGCGGAAAAATGGTGGACTTAGTCGGTGCTCTTGTTTAGAAAACCTTTAGAAAACTTAACCAAGAATTTATAAGAGATTAAGAATGCAGCTTGATTGAGTATGGCAGATAGTGAATAGAACAACTGAAATGAAAAATACAGAAAGTAAATAACGCAATTATTTTAGGTGGTTCGGGAAACCCCCTACGTCCACGGTCTAATCCAAACTGGATTAGATATCCACTACTAGG
>JAPKLX010001775.1:0-17939 GCA_026898415.1 Leonotis leonurus
TCATCTTGTCTTCGAAAACGGGTTGAGCCTCAATTTTGTTTGATTCCAACCATTTTAGAGCAGAAGTGAAGGCATCCTCTATCTTCTTCTTATCTGCTGCTGCGAGCTTGGATGCAATGCTTTGATTAGTGATGGTGTCCCTCATCTTGTATGCTAAGTCCTCAAAAGCATGCATAGCCTTAACCTTCTTCATATACTCATTGTCCTCAAACTTGTACTTGTCCGCATCTTCTATCATCTTGCCTATTTCTTCCTTTGACAGCCTACCTTTTTCGTTGCTGATCTTTATCTCCTTCTTGTTTCCAGTTGCCATATCCTCAGCCAACACATTCAATATACCATTCACATCAATCTCGAAACACTCATTGATTCTAGCAACACCTCTGGGCGCAGCTGGAATGTCTCTAAGCACGAAACTTCCTAGCAGGTTGTTGTCTTTCTCCTTACTTCTTTCTCCCTCGTACACCGGTATCAGCATACTGGTCTGGTTGTCAGTATTTGTGAATAATGGCATCTCTTTCTTTGATGGGATTGTCGTATTCCGCGGAATCAAGACATCCACCACACCACCATGAACACCGACACCAAGAGACAACGGTGTAACATCGGAAAGAACGAGATTCTGCACATTCGCATTGCCTCCACCAGTCAGCATTGCAGCTTGCACAGCAGCACCATACGCCACTGCTTCATCCGGATTAATGCTCTTGCATAGTTTTTTACCATTGAATAACTTCTCCAGAAGATGCTCAACCTTTGGAATCCTCGTCGACCCCCCAACCAGCACCACCTCATGAATACTAGTCTTCTCCATCTTTGCATCCCTCAAACACATCTCAACCAGCTCCATACACTTGTTGAACAAATCCATGTTGAGTTCCTCGAGTTTAGCACGACTGATAGTCAAATTGAAGTCATTCCGCTTATAGAAAAACTCAATTTCTGTTTGGTAAGTGAAGGAAAGGACCCTCTTGGCCCTTTCACAAGCATTCCTCAGCCTCCTGATTGCTCTCGGATCGCCATTGATATCCACTGCATGCTTGAGCTTCAGTTCCTTAATGAAGTGATTCACCATCCTGTTGTCGAAGTCGACACCTCCAAGATGAGTATCTCCAATAGTAGCCTTGACTTGGATGTTTCCCTCATTAATTGTCACCACAGACACATCGAAAGTGCCACCACCAAGGTCAAATATAAGCACATTGTCCTCCCCTGAGGCATTACTAGCTTTCTTATCGAGCCCATATGCAATAGCAGCAGCAGTAGGTTCGTTGATGATCTTGATAACATTAAGGCCGGCGATGGCACCTGCTTCTTTGGTTGCCTGACGCTGAGAGCGGTTAAAGTAAGCAGGAACTGTGATCACAGCGTTGTTGACCTTGGATCCAAGGAAGGCCTCGGCAGTATCCTTCATCTTGGCGAGAACCATTGAGGATATCTCCTCAGCTGAAAACTGTTTCTCATCACCTTTGTAGGTTACTACCATCATAGGATTGTCATCGGCGTCAGGAACCACCTTGAATGGCCAGAGCATCACGTCGCTCTGAACGATCGGGTCACTGAATTTGCGACCGATCAGCCTCTTTGCATCTGATCATCAATAAAACAAAAGGTTTCAAAAGGTAGTTCTTGTTTTGTTTATCAAAGGACCAAAATCAAATATAACAAAAAGAAGAGAACAAAAGAGAAGATGAAGTGACCGAAAATAGTGTTGATAGGGTTGGCGGCGAGTTGATTGTTAGCAGCGTCTCCGACGAGACGATGGGTGTCGGTGAAGGCGACGTAGGAGGGGGTGGTGCGGTTGCCCTGCTCATTGGCTATAATCTCAATGCGGTCGTGCTTCCATGCTCCCACGCAAGAATAAGTAGTCCCCAAATCGATCCCAATAGCCGCACTTTCGCCATTTCCGGCCATTATGCTACTGCAGTTACGTTGCACGATACTCCTACTATACATTACAAAACAAAGCTTAAATAAACTTGATAGATAATCTCTACCTATACTATACGGCTCTTTTCTTTTTCTCTCTTTTTTGGTTGGATAGCGCACGTGTCCTTGAATATTGTAACTTGGAAGTGACTCGCATCGACATCGGGATTTTTTGGAATTTTTTTAATAATTAATAATTTATGTTCATACTATATTTTCTTGCAATGAATTTGGAAGGTCTAATCTCTCACATTATTGAAAAATGGAAATACTGCATTAATTACTCAAATCACAACACATCATTACAAGTACCGTTAAGATCAAGTGATTCGACATATATGATCTAAATTTGATAAATTTGATATCCCGATCATTTCTCGATCTCGACAGATTGGACGCCACATGTATTCAATGCAATTTCTCAGACATGAGATTGTGATGTTATCTATTGGTAGGGGTGTTATCATCTCCTCACCATTCGTGTAAGTACACCTAATCTAAGATCCCCCAATTTTTATGTTCACGTAAATGTATTCCTCCATCTGCATCAAAATTTAAAAGAAAATCCTAAATTTAATTGAAATATCTAAACTAGAAATTAACAAATAAATTATTCAAATTTATTTCAATATAATATTCAATATATATCAATAATATATAATATATATATTCAACTATCAAATAATATCCCTTAATTTTCTCTTTTTATCCTTACAAAATATCATATCAAATAGAATGTTTAGAAGGGATATAATGAAATTCTTTGATTGACTCTTTCCACAAAACATATGAATGATCTATTTTATTTATTTATTTAGTTGATGAGGCCAAAAAACAATAAGAATTAATTATCAATTTTTATTATAACAAATAAAAATTTAATAAATATTATAAACTAAATAAATAAAAGGCACCATCTTTTATTTTTTATTTTTTATTTATTCGAAACACTTTGTGCTTAGCAACTACGGAGATTAAAAGACCTGTAAAACACTAGAACCGCCCGCAAAAGGGCAAAAATAGACAACCACCGCTTGGCTTTTGTCCACCGGTGGTGGCTATATTTAATATCTGAATCAACAACAACCGGTCGCTGTAGATGTTTGTGCGACCGGTTGTCCTGAAAAATAGGTGGAAACATAGTTTTCCACCTATATGCATGACAACCGCTTGTTGTTGCTAAAAAATAAGCAACAACAACTGGTTATGACATTAGCGGTGGTTGTTCTTGTGCGAGCGGTTGTCTATTTCTACCGAATAAAATACAAATTAATGAGTGAATACCTGATTTTTTGACGAAAATATCTTCAAATGGATGAGCTCGAACTTGAAACCGAAGTGTGTCTTGATATATTTAAGAGATAAAATGAGTTGTTGGAGAAATTATAAGTCAATAATGAAGTTGTCATCAATCTATACCCACCAACATGCATTTCTTTTGATAAAAATGTGTAAGAGAATCTTACACTTTTTGTCTGCTTCATTCTGAATGAGGGGCTCTAGCAGGTCAGCCAAAACCTGCTTTTGGTTGTTGATTTCCAACAGTACCCTCTCATTCATCTCATTGACCGCCTATTCCGCGGTCGACTAAGATCTAGCGAAGGCCTAGAGCTACTAACACTTCGATCGCTCCCTGCGTATAGACGTAGGTCAAACAAAGATAAGACCCAGTCCTTCAACACAAGTCTATCGCCTAATGGCACGAGGGTTCTCACAGCAGTACGGTCTGGACTATGATGATTCAGTCCAGTTGCAAAGATGACCACCGTACGTGTCCTGATAGCGCTTGCAGCAAGCAAGTCCTGGAAGTTGTGGCAGATGAACGTGACAAATGCTTTCTTACATAGAGAATTAGATCGAGAAATTTACATGGAGCAGCCACAAGGGTTCAGCTCACCAAGATTACGTGTGTAAATTAGCTCTGTACGGGTTAAAGCGGGGGCCGAATTTGAATTTTGAGTTCAAAGTGGATATTCAGTGGCGCCTGCAGACTCTAGCCTATTTGTTTTCGTTAAGGCTCATCTTATGGATTCTTTTTACGTTTGATTGATTGTTCTTTGATCTCTTTCGAGTGGTGAACTGGGCGTACCACTTTCCAACCTTCTTTGAACTTTTTTTCTCTTCTCTTACGATATTTCTTGATCAAGTCTCGTCACACGAACCCAACTCAAACCGCGACCCCCCTAGAATAAGGAGCAAACTTTTCTCTTATCTTTTCTACGAGAATTTCTGCTTCGCTACTCCTCTACTATACAGGTAGCTACGCTACGATCTTTCTTCTCTTATGAAATTTCTGGTCACTAAAAAGTGAACTTCCTTCCTTCGACAGTCGGAAAGTCTCTTAGGCAGTCTGAGGATACCAGCTTCGTGGGACCGCAGTCCAACTCAAGGCTAAGCTTGACGGTCCTGCCGCTTTCTCGATTTCTATAAAATGTGTAAGAGAATCTTACACTTTTTCTTAAAAGTGAGTATTTTCCACATGCACATTAAGTTTTAGTTATATTACACATGTACACTTTGCAGAATGGGTAGTTTTACCCATTATCACTTAATAAAATACGACACCTTAATTCAAAATTTGAAATGATCATTTTTTATTTATTTTATGTTCTAAATTTTTCTTATTGTATTAACCGATATAATTTGGGTTTAAGATGTCCTTTCCAAAAATAGATATTAACCCAAAAGGAGGCGTATTCTATTTTAGGATGTTCTCTTTAAAGAGAGATATTTTCTAAAATGAAAAATAATAAGGGGTGTTAAACGATAATAAGAGTACAATTAGTAAACACTAATTGCACCCTTATTTTTATTTTCTTTTTGGATTACTACACGTTCCTACGGGATCTTCTCACATTTACCTTGGCCTTGGTGTTCATAAGCTCTTTGAACTAGTGGGTAAAAGCCTAAACATTTCAGAGGTTTTTCCTGACTTTGTCCGCGTCAACAAACAATTCGAAATATCTAGACTTTTTTAGAACAAGTTCGAATCAAATAGCAACATTTATGTGTTAAAAAAAACTCGTGAACCATAACTAATCAGACACTTCAATGTCTAAGTAAAATTTTTTAATTCTCGTGTCGAAAAGAGATGTCTCTCTTTATGTAGAATGGAGTGGTACTTATCATAATTTTATCGATGTGAGTATCATACTATTATGTAGAGACATATTGGAACATTTCTATGTGATAATTCAAATCATTAATTAATACATCAAACATTCAAACCCCATTCCTACTTATTTCATTAATTCGTTCTTTGTGGAACATATATTAGCGGTATAATCGATTTGCTTGCAGAATGAAAAATAATTAACCCAATTTATTAATTGTTGTAGAGGATTCCAAATATATACTTTATCTGTCCGCCAAAGTGTTTAACGAATTTTGTTTTCGGGCAGTCCATGAAAGTGTGTAACATTAAAACTTTCTATTTATAGTAACTTTTCTATACACACAATCCAATTAAAAATTATAAATCATGTGAGACCCAAATTTCACTAACTCTACTTTTCTCCACACATCTCCACACATTACACTCCACTCATTATATTAAAACTCGTGCAAGTCCACTCATTATACTCCTTACACACTCTACACAAAGTCAACAAGTTTTATTAAAACTCGTGCAAGTCAAACCGTTAAACACTTTCCAGGACTGAGGGAGTAGTATGCTACTTATACTTTTATAGATGCATATATTGATAACTAGATAAGAAAATGAATAAGTGCTTCTGGTAACACAAATTTGTGATTTTCACACTTAGTTTTAATGTTGCAACAATAACATTGATCACAACTTAAAAAAAAAACTATATCACATTTTATACTATATCACATATTATAATATCTTAATCAAGGACACCAAATCACTAAAGTGTCGTTTACTTTCAGCAATTATGTCACGACCCACCTTCACTAACTGTAGTAACGATGAGTATAACCGTGACTCGGGGATAAAATATAGAAATGGATAAGGAAAATGGGTAATAACTTGAAGGTGAATATATGATAAGTGCTTCAATAAATAAGGTTTCGTACAAGAAATTCGGTACTGAGTATCCGATACCAAAATATATAAGTCATTGATCAAAATGTCTGGAAATACTGAATATTGAAAAGAGTGTTCGCAGCGGAAATTGGATCATTTTCTAAGTCTACATGTATGAAGACATGTAAACCCCCAAGAGTTTATGCTAATCGAGTTCGACAAAACCATCGCTGAGCACTCCTCCTTGACATCACAGCTCAACCTGCACATTTATAAACACATGCAGGGCTGAGTACAAAAGTACTCAGTAGACACATGCCAAAATCGCATTCATACTAATATAATTGTCATTGTCATCTCAAAGTGAAACATATGGATTTTATCTGAAAGTACCTATGTTCACTAAATTCTTTTGTGATTCTTAAAATTCGACTGCGCAGTCTAAGTTCTTTAGTAATCAAGCATATCTGTAATTTCTGTGTGCCGGGAAGGTGGCCACCTTCCACGGACACCTTGACCGGCCAACCCGCTAAGATGACTCACGGTCCTTGTGTACACTAGTTCGAGTGGGGATGCTTACCCACTGGAACCCGAATTCGATTTCATAATCATAGCAGATATGTATCATACAAAACATAAAACATTTATGGCAAGACAATACTTGAAATAACAATTTCAATTCAAAAGCTTTTTGAAAAGAAATAACATAAATGCGGATAAACACGCATATTTTCTTTTAGTATAAGAAAGCCTACCTGAACTGCTTCCTTGTCTAGTAAGATCTGAATGCTTTCTCGTTTAGTATTTCCTTCTTCCGTAACCTTAATCGTAATTAAGAGGAAAATACTCCTTGTGAGTATATAATTTACTTCATCTAAATAAAATGAAATAATATTATATTATTTCATTAATTATTCTAATCATTTGCTCGACTAATATTCGAGTACTTAGAGATTTCTATAACTATTTTCGTAGGATTTTAAATCATTCTTTGATTTATTAATCCCTTATATTTTATTTGCTTTACCCAATTAATTTAATAATGGGTACTATAATTATTCAAGATAATTTCCTTGAAATAATTTAATTCTAAACTAGAATGCTAAATTAAGTCTCTACTAGATAGTATTAATTTAATTAATACTATTTAAGAATTTAATATTCATTGAAATATTACTACTAGTTTCTTAACTTAATTGATCTAATTACTGGACTTAATTAAATTATTTATTCAATCCATTTAATTACTAACTTTTCCAAAGATTAAATTTATTAATCCATTCTCTAGAGATAATTTAATCCATTCTAAATACTTAATTTGGGCTCATTCTAACATAATTAATTAGGCCCATTCTGAATAATTAATCTGACCCGTTTGATTTCTTCTCTGCGGCCCAATAGATTTTCAAACCAAGCCCAATTCATCATCATTTATTTCAGCACACTATTAAATAAATTTCAGCCCGTAAACTACACTTGACCCGGCCCATTCGATTTATTTAATTCGGCCTAAATTGAATTAAATGCAGCCCGTTAACATTCTTGACATTGGCCCTTCTTGACATTGGCCCATTGCTTAACATTAATCGGCCCAACTTAATATCAAACCCGGCCTGTTGAAAACTATCCTGACCCTAGACACACACACACACTCTATTCCTCTCCCTCGCCTCTCTCTCGCTGCCCTTCTCTCCGTTCCTTCTAGCTCTCGCCACCACCCACTGCACCGCCGCTGACCGGCTCTACCCCCTCGCCGGATTCCTCCCTCTCGGACGCTCCTCGCTCTTTCTCCCTGCCTCAATTTCTCGCGATGCTCTCGCTGCTTTCGGAGGAGAGCTCACCGGAGCACATCGCCGATTACATTCAAGGTAGAAGTATTACCTTTCTTTATTTCTATATTTGAAATTTGTAAATTCAGTTTTGAACCTCTAATTCTCCTTTAGCCCTCACTTTCTCTCCTCTCTGTTTTTCTCCAGCCTCGTCACTGTCTCCATCTTTCCTGGTTTCTTCGCCGATGCTCCCTCCCAGCTCTCGACTTCAGCGCCTCAAGGTAAATTCCTAATTCTAATTCTTTTCCTTTCTTTTCAGATTTTGTATCATGCATTTCTTATTTCCTTCAAGATTTTGGTTTAAAATTTACAAAGCATCTAGTTCGAATTTGGTGTTTTAAAATCTGAAATCTCTATATTTTTGTAAATCTGGATAGTAATATAAAGCTTCCTTCTTGTTCTAGGTGTAATGGCCTTTCGGAGAGGAGTATGTCCCTGATTTGCTGTCGTTGGCCCTTCCCAGATAAACCCCAAATTCTACTTCCTTTCTTATATTTTCATATTCTGTTTTAGGTATATTAGTGATATGGATTATTGGATTTGCTTAGTATGAGTTATTGGTCAAATACTATAGTTAAAATCTGAATCTAAATTCATTGTCTTGTTCTGGATATGATTTCAGTTTTATGTGATTCTCATTCGTAAACTGAAAATGCTTGAACTAAAGTTTCAGTTGTTTTATTGTTCTGAAATTGTTCTTGTTTTGAAAGGCTTCTTTTTGTCTCAAAAATGGTTCTAAAATTCGTATGTGTATAAGTTCTGGAGTAGGAAGTGTTTAAATCTGAATTTCTAGTTATGGATGCTATGTTCTGAAGTCTGAATACTTAAACATAGTTCTATGTATATATATATATATATGTGGGTTCTTGTTCTAAAATCAGTACATATATATATGTATATGTGTCCATATGTTACATATTCTAATCTGAATTCATAGATATATGTATGTTCTGAAATCTGCAATATAAGCATATGTAAATGTTTTGAACTAAGTTTATAAGGTAAATCTTAAAGCATGATTTGTATACCTTACACCTTAGGGATTGAATGGTTCTGAATGCTTCTTTGCTTATGAGAGCTTTCCTGGATGCTCTATGTGTGAGTGAATTTGATTTCTAAGTTGGTATGAGAGAGTTTCTAGTTGTTATATAGAATAGGTATTGCAGAGTGTTGCTTTATCTCCAAATCTTTGAAGAATCTTTCGTATCTTACTATCTATATGCTGCTTTATTAACTGTGCACCTCTCCACTACTTGACTTTTGGGACAATCAGGTAGGCATTAAAGTGGGAAAGAGCTGTAAAGGTGGGAGTACAGTTGCTGATTGTTTTCATACAGCTTCCTTTATTTATTCTATTCTTTGGTCAAAAGTTGCAGCCTATTCCTCAGCTTAGGTTTAATAAATGTATTGAATTTCCAGATTTGCAAGTTTGCAACTATGCAAATCTTTGTAAAAGAAAGCAATTGGCAATTGTGTTCCTTTTTTTCTTTTTCTCTTCTGACAACTTATTGCAGGCTTGTATTTTTATATACATAGGGCTGTATCATACTTTGTATTATTGAATTTGTAGTGGCTGTATCATTTTTCTCTTCTTGTATGCGTGTGTGTATTTATTTGTTACTTATGTTTTCTTTTATGCAAATAAGTATCAACATACCTACTGCTTTATTCACATATTAGATACTATAAGTTAATCATATTTAGTATCTAAGATGCTATTGAATAATTATATCCAAACTTTTATATGATATATATATGTATCATTGTATAATCATCTTTTCAAACATTAATATTTTCTTTGGAGTATGTTGAATTAATTTATCAATTTTCTAAAATAAATTAATAATACCTTCCATGTATCATCACTTTATCAATACAAGTAATATACATCTATATAGTATATCAACATACTACTACTTTGGTATAACGTATTTTAGGTGAATAACTAGTGTCTCATTAAGGTATCAATATTCTTAAAGCTTTAGTCTTGAATTGAAATAACTTTTCATTACTATATCGAACTAAAACTAATTATGCAACGCAATAATTAATTGGTTTCATCTTTTGAATAATCTTATTAATTCAAAACTAACTCACATAATATCTATCATTATTCCATTAATTAAAATATGCACGAATAATAGTCACTAATATCGATTAGCTAATCGATATTATAAACTTTTATTACGAAATTTTCTTATTCCGATTTTCATTACATAATAACTACTAGTAGAATAACGGGATATTACAAATTAGTTATATTGATAAAATATATGATTGAGTATTTAAAGAATAAGATTATAAAATTAGTTCAAAATCTAATTTATCCTTCAAAGTAAACATTGAATTAACTCACCACCTAAGAATTTAAGATTTATATATAGTTTATATATAAAGAAAATTCAAATATTAAATACTACTTAGTCATATATATTGCATATTGCATGTTAATTTACTAGTCAATAGTGCAAAAGGAGCATGCACATAAGAGGGAGACACTTTAAGTGATAGACACTTTAAGTGATAAACGGACGCAGAATCATTGCTATTGCAACTTTTGCTTCCATCATGGCAAAGTTTCGTCCTATGCATATACGAGGACCCAATCCGAAAGGCATGAAGGCCGATTTCATCTCCGCTCCGCTAGGATTCCCTCTGCAAACCTCTCTGATTTGAACTCTCTTGCATCTTCACCTCGAATCTTGGGATCGTAGTGAAGTTTTCCTACGAATAAGGTCATGTGCACTCCCTTCGGAATTGTGAGGTTCCCTAGCTTCACCGTCTTCATCAGTGGCAACGGTGGCTACATTCTCAGTACCTCTCGCTGGATCATGTTCACCTACCAACAACAAACACATTTGAGAAGTTTCTTCTTTGTTGTTCCCATATTAATTATAGTAAAAGATCTTACGATTTTGAGGCGATTCAAGGCTTCAAAAGTCGGTTCCGAGCTCCCCAAAACGCGGTTTACCTCTTCTCTTGCTTGAGTTTGTCATTTGAGATGTATGCTTAGCAGCAACATCGTCCAGACCAGAAAACTCGAGGTTGTTTCGTGTTAGGATTATGGTGATTGCATAGGAGCATGCAGTACTCACGTGCAAAAGGAATAAGTTGGAACTGATCATTTGGAGTTTGTTACACATCAAGCCAACGGCTAGTTGCAGATTAAAACCGTTTTGTAACAAAGTTAGTTAGTGCTAGATAGTTATAGTTTTATCTAGATCCTTCTTGATTGTTCATCTTTGGTTCTCTTCATCTCTATAAATAAGAGATGCTTTGCTTCTGTAATTCATTCGTTTTCCATATATTCAATAACAGAAGTTTAATCTTTCAGTTTCTATTGTTATCTCTAGTATTCCTTTCAATATGGTATCTAGAGCTTAATCTTCCTGGGCTTTTAATTTTTTTCCACGCTTGCTGTACATCTTTTCTATCAAATGGTGAATCCAAGCAACAACAACTCTACATCGTCGGCTTCTCTACCGACGCTCCATCCTCTCATTCTTAGATTGGATAGGAACAACTATGCGTATTGGAGAGTGCAAGTTCTCTCTACAATCAGTGCGCACGATTTCGAGGATTTAATATCCTCAACAAGTCAAGCTCCATCTCCATATGTTGCAGCTTCTTCAACAGGGTCTGAACCTGTACCAAATCCAGAATACAAGATATGGAAACGGAGAGATCAACTATTGATAAGTTGGATGTTCTCTTCTATAACTGAATCAATGATGGGCCATGTGGTAAGGTGTACAAGTTCATTGCATATATGACGTGTACTTGAAGATCTATTCCAGTCTCAGTCACGTGCAAGAGTTATGCAGTTAAAAAAGGTAATCAGTTCTCAAAAGAAAGGTGCTCTATCTGTGGATGAATATTTCTTAAAGATGAGAGGATATGCTGATCAATTATGTGCAGTTGGATATGATATATCTGATGAGGATCTAGGAGATCACATTCTAAGTGGTTGTGGCAGTGAGTTTGAAGCTGTGGTGGTAAATTTGATGCATAGAAGTCAACCACCATCTCTGCAGGAAATGCAATATGTTTTGCAGTCTCATGAAATCAGAATGCAGCAAACTTACACCTCTATCACTGAGCTTATGGCACACTATGCGTATAGAGGTAACTCAAATACCAGAGGAGAACGTAGCAGAGGTTTGGTAAGCAAAGGAAGTTTCAAATCTGGTGTAAAAGCTGCTGTCATATGTCAGTTGTGTGGGAAACAAGGTCATGTGGTGCAAAAATGCTTTAAGAGGTTTGATACAAACTTCTTTGGTCCAGAAAACAACACTTCACCACAAGCATATGTTGCAAGTCATGAGGGAGAATATGATGAGGAGGATGGTGTTTGGTATGTAGATAGCGGAGCAACCAACCACATCACAAACAACCTGCAAAATCTTCAAGTCAATTCACCCTATGGAGGAGCAGAATCTCTTACAGTGGCTAATGGTAAGTCTATACCCATTGACTCTATAGGTAACACCTTCTTAAGTACTCCATTTTCCTCATTACTCCTTAAACATATACTTTTTGTACCAGACATTACCAAAAACTTAATTAGTATATCTCAGTTTACCAAAGATAATGTTGTTTTCTTTGAATTTCATGATAATTTCTATCTTGTGAAGGACAAAGTCAGCCTCAAAGTCTTGTTGAAGGGGACTCTTCACAAAGGTCTATATCAAATTGACCTATCTTCCTTTTATTCCAAGCCTAAAGCCGTTGACTCAGCCTACTGCTTCTTTGCTTCTGCCTCAACTACTGCATCACCTATTACTTCAACTACAGCTGCTACCTCTGATTGCTTCAAAAGTCCAAGCTTAGTTTCTTGTGTGCCAAATTCTATTTTATCTCAGTGTAATGTTGTTTCATCTGATTGTACAACTGAGAATGTAAATAAATCCAATCAAATAAATATTTGGCATCAAAAGCTTGGACATCCACAATTCAAAGTTTTAACTCATGTTCTTAAACAATTGAAAATGTGTTGCTTCTCATTGCTCTCTTAAGTTTTGTGATGCTTGTAGCATAGGTAAAATTCATCAGAAACCTCATACTTCTCAACCTCTAAAAACCTCTAAACCCTTCCAGTTGGTTCACTCAGATCTGTGGGGTCCTACACACACACCTACATCTCAAGGCTTTAGATATTACATTCACTTCATAGATGACTTTACAAAATATACCTGGATCTACCCTCTTACCTTAAAGTCTGAAGCTCTATCTGTCATAAAACAATTCTTCAAATTAGTTGAATGTCAGTTTCAAACCAAAATCCAAAAATTTAAATCTGACTGGGGAGGAGAATATAGGCGCTTAGTTCAATTCTTTAAAGATTTAGGGGTCCAATTCCTTCACCCGTGTCCTCACATTCATAGTCAAAATGGTAGAGCTGAAAGGAAACACCAACATATAGTAGATATGAGTTTAACTTTGCTTAGCCAAGCTTCTTTACCTCTTGAGTATTGGTGGTATGCAGCTGAGACTGCTGTGTTTCTTATAAATAGGCTACCTATTGATACACTTAACCTTCAAACACCTTACTCATCTCTATTTCACTCTCAACCAGATTATACCTTCCTACATGTATTTGGTTGCACTTGTTATCCTTATTTGAAACCATACAATACTTAAAAAATGCAATTTAGGTCTCAAAAGTGTCTTTTTCTTGGCTATAGCTCTAATCACAAAGGCTACAAGTGTTTAAATGCTGAAGGGAGATTGTTTATTGCAGACACTGTCAAGTTTAAAGAAAATGAATTTCCATATGCTGAGATGTTTTTAGGCTCTGCTTCATCTGATTCTTCTTATCCTGTCTCAGCATGCTTTCTTCCTTTTAACACTCAAGAAAACTCTATCAATTGTATTCCTTTTCCTTCTGGAGATAACAATATTTCAGATTCTAATTCCTTATCTTATTCAAACTCTTCAAATGAATCTGAATCTTCAAACAATTCTGCACCTATTCCAGCTTCACCAAACACTGATTTACCTATTGTCCCTCTTGTTCAGTCTCTCCCTATCTCTAAATCTTGTCAAAAACATTCTCATACCATGCAAACCAGATCCAAAAATGGCATCTTTAAACCAAAAACCTTTACTGTCTCTTTGTCAATTGTCCCATCCTTACTATTAACACTAGAAGAGGCTCTCTCTCACTATGGGTGGTTTCAAGCTATGAAAAATGAATATACTGCAATCATGGAGAAAGGGACTTGGTCTCTTGTACCACCTCACTCCAGTCAAAAAGTTATAAGCAATAAATGGGTGTTTAGAGCTAAGTTGAAACCAGATAGGACTCTTGACAAGCTGAAAGCTAGGCTTGTGGCAAGAGGTTTTGAGCAGATTGCTAGGGTTGACTACATGGATACTTTCAGTCCAGTAGTGAAGCAAACTACTATCAGACTTTTGTTTTCACTTGCAGCAACTAGAAGGTGGTCAGTTCAACAAATTGATGTCAACAATGCCTTCCTAAATGGAGAACTCACAGACACCATCTATATGGCACAACCAGCAGGATTTAAGGATGACAAGCATCCTGACTATGTATGCAAGCTCAACAAAGCAATATATGGCTTAAAACAAGCCCTTAGAGCATGGTATGATACTCTTAAAGCTGAAATTTATGGCCTTGGTTTTCAAAGATCCAAATCTGACTTCTCTTTGTTTTTTAAAAACAATGGTCAGTCACTCACTCTTATTTTAGTCTATGTAGATGATATACTTGTAACTAGTGATGATGAGACTTTAGTGCAGATGGTTATTGATACACTACATGTGAAGTTCTCTGTAAAAAATCTTGGTCATGTGAACTACTTTCTAGGGGTGGAAGTAAAGCAATTAAAAGGAGAATTCTCTTTAGGTCAACACAAGTATATTCATGATATACTTTCAAGAACAAAAATGCTGAAATGCAATCCTTGTCCTACGCCAATGACTCCAGCAACGAAGTTATCCAAGGCACAAGGAGATCCCTTTGAAGATCCTACACTCTATAGAAGTGTTATAGGGGCTCTGCAATATCTCACTCTCACTAGACCTGACATTGCATTCACAGTAAACAAGTTGAGTCAATTCCTTCAAGCTCCTACTACTGTGCATTGGGCAGCATGCAAGAGGTTGCTAAGATATATAAAAGGAACTGCTTCTCTCACACTAAACTTCAAAGCTTCATCCAGTATGCAACTCACAGCCTTCTCGGATGCAGACTGGGCTAGTTGTCCTGATGATAGAAGATCAACAGATGGACACTGCATCTATCTTGGTTCAAACTTAATCACTTGGACAGCAAAGAAGCAAGATGTTGTATCAAGATCAAGTGCTGAATCAGAATATAGGAGCATGGCAAATGCAGCTACTGATATAATGTTTGTCTCATCTGTGTGTGAAGAACTCGGAGTAAAGATAGCTTCACCATACAAACTGTGGTGTGACAACACAAGTGCTATAGCTCTTGCTAGCAATCATGTGTTCCATTCTAAAACCAAACATGTAGAGGTTGATGTTCATTATGTTCGTGAAAAGGTTGGTGCAAAAGTCATTGATGTTGGTCACGTTCCATCACAAGAACAAGTGGCAGATATCTTCACCAAAGCTCTAAGTGACTCAAGGTTTTCTTTGCTCCGACATAAGTTGCTATCTTCAGAACTCATACCTGGTTTTGTTTAAAGGGGGTGTGTTAGGATTATGGTGATTGCATAGGAGCATGCAGTACTCACGTGCAAAAGGAATAAGTTGGAACTGATCATTTGGAGTTTGTTACACATCAAGCCAACGGCTAGTTGCAGATTAAAATCGTTTTGTAACAAAGTTAGTTAGTGCTAGATAGTTATAGTTTTATCTAGATCCTTCTTGATTGTTCATCTTTGGTTCTCTTCATCTCTATAAATAAGAGATATTTCTTTGCTTCTGTAATTCATTCGTTTTCCATGTATTGAATAATAGAAGTTTAATCTTTCAGTTTCTATTGTTATCTCTAGTATTCCTTTCAATATTTCGGAACTGGCATAGTAGAACAACTTTCATTCTTCCATCACTTCCTCAATGTTCATTCCACCTTTCTCACTTCCATGTTCTTCAATGGATTTCCAATTCGATTCCATCAACAACCCTAATAGGTTATCACCAGGAACGTCTTCTCCCCTGCTGATGGCCTTCTGCCTTTTCTCGACAAGGACAACAGTTCTTTGGTTATTTCTCATAATCTTATGTTCGTTTTTGATGAAATATAAACTGAGCTAAAGTATAGGAGCAGAAAGATAGTTTTATTATTGTGTGTGAGAGAAGATATTATGAGAATGATACAATCTACTTTGCTCAGCAAGAGCTATTTATAATCAAGTATAGAAATTGAATTAGCTTCTACAAATTTCAAGAAAATTGATGTTTGAATATCTTCTAGAATCTACTATATCTCTAACAACCACAACCACTGCTGAGATGGCAACTGACAATTGAAGTTTGTGAAGCAACTCTAACAACCTCGCACATGCATGGCATGTGCATATACGTCAATACACCCTCTTCAGACCTAGCTAGGTGTAGATGCAGATAGAAGCAGTCTTTCACGTAGCATAAGAAATCTTGTATCAGCAAGTGGTTTTGTAAGAATATCTACAAGTTGAACACCAACCTCTATAAGCTTAGTTTTGGAATGAAACCCTAGATTGCTTGCAAGAGCAATTACACTAATATTATCACACCATAATTTGTGAGAAAAAAAAATCTATGACCTAGCTCAGCACAAAGATAGACAACCCAAATGAAATCCGTTGCTGCTATAGTCATGCTTCTATACTCAGATTTTGCCTTGGATCTTGAGACAACCTTCTTCTTTTTTGCTGACTAAGTTATCAAGTTAGAAACAATAAAGACGCAATGTCCACCAGTTGATCTTCTATCATCTATGCAACTTGCCCAATCAACATCGGAATAAACCGTGAGTTGCGAAGAGGAGGAATCCACAAAGCTAAGTGTGTGAAAAGCAGTGCCTTTAAGGTATCTTAGCAAACGCTTACAGGCTACCCAATGCATAGATATTGGAGCCGTGAGAAACTGACTAAGCTTATTCACTGTAAAGACAATGTCCGACCTAGTTAATGTTAGATACTGTAAGGAATCTATTGTACTTCTATACAAAGTAGGATCTTTTCACCACTAGAATTTGACAATTTGGTTGCAAGTGTCATGGGATCAGAACATTCTTTGCAGTGCACCATATTCGTTTTGGATAATATCTCATGAATGTATTTGTGTTGATCCAAAGTAAAAGTGTCATTAAGATGTTTCCTTTGTATCAATAATAGCTTGAACCAAGGTCACATCATCTCCACTAACTAGAATAAGCATGTGAGTAATGGACATACCAGCCATCTTATAAAAAAGTGAAAAGTCAGAGTGAGATCTTTTGAAGCCAATGCTATAGATTTCAGCGCGCAATATATCATACCACGCATGAGTAGGGTTGACAATGGGTTGGGTTGGGTTGAGCTTCCCTATGTCCAGGCCCGGCCCGTGGTTATATGTACATGCCCAAGCCTAGACCCAAATGAATCGGGCGAGCTTAGTCCAAACTCATGATTTTTTTATTAATTTTTTATTTTTAATACATTAAATAATATATAATTAATTTTTTAATTGCATTTTATATATTTTAACGAGATGAAATAAATACTAAATCCAAATTTATTTAGTTATATATCTTATTATACATATTAAGTATATATTAATTACAATAATAATATTTATACTATTTTAAATTTATAATTTAATTATATTAAATATATTAATGTCGGATCGGGCTTTAGCGGACATTGATAGGGCTCGAGATTTGGCCAAAGAAATGGCTGAACTAGCCATTGAGAATCTTCATTGTCTACCTTCGAGTTCTTTTAGACTAGCGTTAGAACAGTTGGTGAGCTATAATTTGGAACGAATAAAATGAAGGTGTAAAGTGTGTTGCTTTGGCTCGAAGCAGCAGTTCGTATACTTGATTCTTGATCGACAGAATGAACGGACGAAGACGAGGGGGTTCTGCTCGAAGCATATGTTGGTGCAGATGGTGTGGTGTAGAAGCATCTATCTGTTGTATATTTATACATAATAATTTATGAAACAATATTGGTATATTATTGCACTTGTATCATTGTTGTGGTCATTTTGGGATAATGGCTGATAGGGAACCA
>JAPKLX010000819.1:6129-41522 GCA_026898415.1 Leonotis leonurus
AGACTTGCTGGTTTTGAGACTCTCTGGTTTAGCATTCTGTCTTGAGATAACTTCTATCCTTCTGTTTGAGGCTTCGACTATCTGTTATGCTGAAACCAAAAACAAAGGGTACAGAACATGTATTATACCAAGTGTGTTTTGAAGAAGCATCATCAAAACTTAGAATATTTATGGGGTTCCCAACATCAAGTAAATCTAAAAAGAGCAAAATAAATAAGCAATGATTTACTTACATATGTTGTCTCCGATTCTACTGAAGACCAACCTTTCTAAGAGCTCCAAAATCTAGTTTTCCATGTTTCTATTTGACCCGTAATGGCATTCAACGGAATTCCACGATCAATATGATGACGTGGAGTACTCTTCGAACCATTTCGAGATATATGAGTTCTTTTAGCTCTTGATTCAGCATTCTGTTTTGATCGGGCCTTAAGAAAAATAACATTTAATATACATGTAGATAATCTATTAACGAAGAGAATATACTTAATTATATAAGAAAAACCAACACCTGATATGTTTCATCCGACCAAATATTACAAAGATACTCCCAATCATCCTTCTTAACGTCTTCGGGTACAATGCTTTTAACTTTATCCGGATCCTCGATTCCACCAAGATCTAAAAATATCTTATGCAATTTTCGTTTATGGCATCTCCAAGACTTTTGCATTTGTTGATCAATCACTTTCTGAATATCTTCATTTTCTATGTCTATATCAAAGACCGTCTGCAGTTTGAAAAACAAAATATTGGTATAAATTTTTTTATATTAATTATACAAATTGTTCGATCGAATTGTAAATAAATAAATTAAATACTTACAAGAAGTTTTTCTCGAAGTGGCGCTCTGACATTGTGTGGTACGAGCCTCCAGTCCTTATATTGCAAGTTACAATCTTTACGCGTTATTATACCAATTTCATTGTTGAATTTTGATGCATTCGCGCATATTGCTACCCTCATCTTCAAATCAAACTCTACCTTCAATCTATTTTTGGAACTCCTCATTGTTTTACGAACTCCTTCTCCACGTGTAACACCACGGACACTCTTTATTGACTCTGAATTATCCTCTGGTTCCATTGTTTCCAACGATTCTGTAAATAAAATTAGAAATAATGATTATTAATGAAGTGTTTAAATCGTTAAAATACTAAATTAAACGCGATAAATCTCAAACTTTGTTAGATCTTACCAGGATCTGATGCAGTGGATACAACGATTTTAGCGGCAGCGGTCGAGATAGCAGTATTCTTAGGTACTCCTCGTATTCCTACTCTTCCTCTTCGACTGGTCATGTTAACGGACATCGTGTCAAATTTTTTTTTTCACTCTTCAATTTCTTGAATTCTAAATTTGATAGGATCAATAAATAGATAAATAACGATTCAAATTTTAAAATTTGAAATAATAACCTCTCTCTCTATAAAAACGTAACAGTTCTCTCTCTATATATAATTAATTATTTATTAGTAATTACCAAGCATATCACCTATGTTATAGAATTATATATTGTGATTTACATTTAGATCTATTTATTGAATCTCTGTATGGGACGTGCCTTTGTTTTCCTGTCTGTGATACTTCTGCGAGAATATTTATCAAATTCCCCAGCTGTGAAAGCAACGATTAATATTCCCTGCTTCCTTCAAGCGGTCTCCAGCTGCACCTGTTTGCTTTTGTTTCTCAGATCCAGCAAGATCAACAAAGTTGATTTTGCTCATTTTTTAACCGGGTTAAACCATCAGATTGCAATTCTGAAATGCTTTGTGCAATCTGAAATACACGAATGCTTCTCTCTGAAATGCTTTGCAATCTGAAATTCACTATCTGAAAATTCGTGTTTGTAATCTGAATGCTTCGTAACTAAATTTGATTGCTATGTATCCGAAATTTGATTTGCTAAATTTGATTGCTAAATATAAAGTCAATGTGCTGCTATTTTTGTTGTTTCTGAAAATCGATTTTTCTGCTTGCATCGATTCGCGATTGTTTCTGTTTGCGATTTGCTCGAATCTGGTTTGCCTTTTCAGAATCCAATCGTTGAACTCAATCTGAATTTCCTTGATTTGAACTTAATCTGTATTCGTGGTATCTATTCGCGATTGAAATCCCCCAACTAAATGTGAAATCGTTCGCCCATAATTGCTACTGAAATCAAATTGTTCTCGCGACTGATTTCTGAATGTTTCTGAATGATTTCTGAATGCTTGATTTCTCGCGACTGATTTCTGAATGTTTCTGAATGATTTCTGAATGCTTGATTTCTGATGCTTGATTTCTGGTAGCAATAGAAGGATTTATTATTTATTTATGTTCCACGAGAGCAGAAGCATCACTTCCAACTTAAATAACAACAATTACTCAGATTAGATCAAAAATCAGATAAGATTCATAATGAAATCTGATCAGAGCTAAATTGAAATTTGAAGCACATAAATATAAAGGTTTATGTCACAGTTAGCTAGATCAATGCGATTAACTTCTTTTCGCTTCATGACTATGTGTCACTGGTTTGTGCATCTTTCAGACTATATAGGAGTAGTATGTTATTTGCGTGGAGATTGTATCGTTTTGCTTTAATAAATATTCTCTTAAATATATTACTATTTGATTGAATAAGAGAAAATATTAATCTTTAGATTATTGTCTGCTATCTATAGTATTAGATCATGAAAATGTATAATAATCAGGCTAATGGATTGGATTTCAGATTTGGCTCTTGTTCAAACCAAAATTGTTGATTTCTTCCGGATACAGAGGTCTTCACAATCTATCGAAAACCTCAGTCCAGGTAAAAGGCAACTCATGGTTACATATTGATGTATTTTAGAAATTCTGGCTTCTAACAACATATTTTCTCTGTTTGTCCTCATTAGAAAGTAAAAGGAAAAGAAGGCGAACTAGTATATAAGGAAAGTGGAAGAGTAAATTTGATGATGTGGCAGTCCACTCTCAATTAATAATTAAATTTAGTATTAATTATATTGCTTCTCTACTGTTGACGTTTAAACGTCTTCTTCTACGGTAGCTATAATTGTTCAAATTTTTATAATTTTTTTACAGTTTCATCAACATCAGCATACTTTATGTTTCGTGACTCGTGACCTTCGACGACCACGCTTGAATGTCATAGAGAAATTCTATTCGTTGACGTACGATTCTAAGGTACGATTTGCTCATTTATGGTTGCTTTAATTTTGTTTGTTGTGTGAAAATATTTTTTCATTATTTTTTGTTTAATAATTTAAGAATGATTTTAAATTTGATAGATTTAATATATTTTATGCATAACTTTCTACATATTATAAATTTTATATATTTATTTATTTTGATAGATACAAATAGGTAGCATGTATCATGAATGGGTAAAGAACAGAAATCGCGTATCTCAAGAGTATGTGGATGGAGTCAAGGAGTTTTTACTTGTTGCTGAACAAAGTCTGAATTTAGATGGCCTAACCTTATGTCCCTGCATTAAGTGCTTGAATAGAAAATGGCAAAGTATTGAAATGATTAGAGTTCATTTGATCAAGGTGGGGATTGATACTTCGTACACACGATGGGTTTATCATGGTGATGAATCAAGTGATGATGATTTTAGTGATAATTCATCTAATGAGAAAGTGGATGGTATAGAAGCAGGATTAGATGATGCTTTCCAGAATAATTTTTTTAATATTGGTCCGACTAATGATTTTAATGAAAATGAACAAGCAACTAATGCGAGTCTTCAATATGAGAAGCTGTACGAAGATGTGCATAAGTCATTGTACGAAGGATGTGGTGAATCTACACTGAGCTTTGTAGTGAATCTAATGAATATGAAAGTTATGAACAAGTGGAGTGATAAAGCATTCGATTTACTTTTGAAGTATCAACAGAAGATACTTCCTCGAGGTAATAACTGCCCAGATAGTTATTATAATACTAGAAAATTGCTCTTGGAAGTTGGCCTAGGTTATGAAACTATTGATGCTTGTAAATATGATTGTGCCATCTTTTATGGAGAGCACAAAAATTATACAACGTGTCCAGTTTGTAAAACTAGCCGCTATGTACGTCAGAAAATTCCACATAAAAGGCTACGATATTTCCCTATCACACCTCGTCTAAAGCGTCTTTATGCCTCAAGACATACATCTAAACACATGCGTTGGCACAAGGAAGTTCGTAAAGAAGAGTATGGAGTGTTGCGTCATCCAGCTGATGGGAATGCATGGAAACATTTTGATCAGTTATATCCTGATTTTGCTGTCGATTCAAGAAATATTCGAATGGGTTTGGCTTCAGATGGATTTAACCCGTTTAGCGATTTGTCAACATCTCATAGTATTTGGCCAGTTATTCTGATGCCTTATAACATGCCACCTTGGTTTTCGGTGCATAAGACCAACTATTTATTAACATTGTTAATTCCTGGTCCAAAGTCCCCAGGAAAAGACTATGATGTCTTTTTAAGACCGCTTGTGGATGAACTTAAGAATTTATGGTTTACCGGAGTTAATACTTATGATGAATATGATAAGTCATATTTCACTCTTCGTGCTGTCGTTATATGGACTATAAGTGATTTTCCAGCATATGCGTACTTATCTGGATGGAGCACTATGGGGAAATTAGCATGTCCAATATGCTTAGAGGACACCCGTTCTTCAAGAATTCGTGGGAAACAGTGCTATACGGGTCATCGATGTTTTTTAGATAAAATGCACAAGTGGCGAAGGAGTATCGAATATGATGGAAAGCCTGAAAAAAGAGACTCACCTCGTCAATTTTCTGGTGATGATATTTTGTCACAGTTAGATGATTTACCTATACGCACTCCTGGTAAAGCACCCAACAATGAAGATAGAAAGCGGAAACGTGGTGTAGATGAGTTGAATTGGTCAAAAAAGAGTATTTTGTTTGAGCTCCCTTATTGGTCAAAGTTATTGATGCGCCACAATCTTGATGTCATGCATATAGAAAAAAATGTTTGTGAAAATATCATTGGGACCCTCTTAAATGATCCTATTAAGTCGAAGGATACTGTCAAAGCACGTCTAGACTTGCAAGATCACAACATTCGTAAGGAATTGTGGTTAAGAGAGCGAAACGGGAAGTTTGAAAAACCTCATGCAATGTATACATTAAGTAAGGTAGAATGTGTGAAATTTTGTAACTTTATAAAGTCTGTTCGTCTACCAGATGGGTATGCATCTAATATCAGTAGATGTGTGATGCCTTCTAACACACTTGGAGGAATGAAAACTCATGATTGTCATGTATTGCTCCAAAAAGTATTACCAACTGCTATTCTTCCATTTTTGGACAAAAAAATACGTGATACTCTAATTGAGGTTTCTCAATTCTTTCAAAAGTTGTGTGCTAAGACTTTATATGTTAGTGAGCTCGAGGACATGCAGAAAGGGATTGTTATATTATTGTGCAAACTGGAAAAGATTTTTCCGATGGCTTTCTTCACTATCATGATTCATTTATGTGTGCATTTACCGGAGCAAGCATTATTAGGTGGACCGGTTAGTCAGAGATGGATGTTTGGTATTGAACGTTGTATGGGAACCTATAAAGGATATGTTCGTAATCTTGCACGGCCTGAGGGCTCTATCTCTGAAGCTTATGTTGTTGATGAGGCAATTACATTTTTATCTCGGTATTTAGAAAATACCGAGACAAGATTCACCCGCCTTGAACGAAATTGGGATATACCTACTACGAAATACACAATGGAGTTGTTCAATAACAATATCCGCACTTTGGGATCGCCCACATATGAAGTTTTAAAGAATTATCGCAGTTTGGTGCAGTGGTATCTTCTAAGTAATTGTGGAGAAGAAGTCGATGTTTATATAAAGTGAGTTATATATATGTATAAGCTTTGTATTATATTTTATTTTACGTTCATGAAACTAACATCTTTACTTGCAGGGAACATAAAGAAGTATTGGGTGACAGAAATATAAAAGAAAAAGATTTTGATGCAATTCAAAAGAAGGAATTTCCTACATGGTTCAAGGAGAAGGTAATTATAAAACATACTTTTATACTTTTTTATAGACAAATAGAAATGATAATAATTCACATATATATTTTTAGATGTCAATGCTTAAGGTCAATAATGATCCCAAGGCTATTGATGATATGTATTCACTCTCACAATTTCCGGATGATCGCTACATAAGTTGGTCAAGCTGTGTTGTTAATGGTGTAAGATTTCGTTGCAAGGAACGTGATGACAAGTTTAAGACCCAATGTAGTGGAGTTTATTCATGGGGGGAGAGTGACGTTGGTGACATAGTCTATTATGGTGTATTAGTTGAAATCTTAGAGCTCGACTTTATCTACCAAAGAAAAGTATTTGTGTTTCGTTGCAAATGGTACAACACTGATCCAAGGGCAAAAAGAATGTTGGTGGACAATAATTTGACAACAATTGACATTACATCCGAATGGTATAAAGATGAACCATTTATTTTGGCCTCACAAGCTCAGCAAGCATTTTATTTGAATGACTTGTCTCGAGGGAAGAATTGGAGGATTGTACAAAAGGTGAACCATCGTAATATCTACGATATTGTTGTGCATGAAGTTGAAGAAACTACAACCAATGATGTATTCCAAGAAGAAGATTCAAGTGAGTTGCCAAAATTTAATCCATCAGAGGATATAGTGCAAACTTCGTTGGTTAGAAAAGATGTTGATCCAGATACTTTACCTCATGAAACAGTCAATATTGATCATGAAATGGAGGATATTGAAGAAAATTCTGATGACGGTGGATTATTTGTTGAAACTCAATGTGTTTTAGAATCTGATGATGATTTTGATTCTATTGACTTGGATATTGGAAATACAGTTGACGGCGATGATGATGAGTTTGATATTACATGATCAAGGTATGTTATTTTACCTTATAAATAAATTTATTTTTTAGATGCTTTCAATTTTAACTAACATTTGTGTTTTTTGTTAGGTTTATATTGAAGTGCTTTTTTAATGTGGGAAGCATTTGTGGACGTGAACGGCTCGCTTCGTGGTAGTAGTGACTACTTGTGGCTTTTGAACGTTGTTGTCTTTTTTTTCAGAATCTTACTTGATCATTTTGCTCTAATTTGTGATTATTTGCACTATCTTTGGACGCTTATTCATACTCTGTGTTTTATTGCTCCTTTTCGAATTTATGAGTATTGTAGTCTGTGAGTCTCTTGAATGTTTTTTTCAATTTAGCTCTGATCAGATTTCATTATGAATCTTATCTGATTTTTGATCTAATCTGAGTAATTTTTGTTATTTAAGTTGGAAGTGATGCTTCTGCTCCCGTGGAACATAAATAAATAATAAATCCTTCTAGTGCTACCAGACTTGAACAGTGCATTCAAATAATTATTCTTGGTCAGTGTAATTATAGCACTTGTACGGTTGTACTTGTACCTTGCTTCATTTATAATTACTCAGAGTTATTGTTATTATTTTGGTTTAATAATTTAAGAAACAAGCGAAATAGATAGCAAATCTCAATAGCCTGATTATTATACATTCTCATGATCTAATACCATAGATATCTGACAATAATCTAAAGATTAATATTTTCTCTTATTCAATCAAATAGTAATATATTTAAGAGAATATTTATTAAAGCAAAACGATACAATCTCCACGCAAATAACGTACTACTCCTATATAGTCTGAAAGATGCACAAACCAGTGACACATAGTCATGAAGCGAAAAGAAGTTAATCGCATTGATCTAGCTAACTGTGACATAAACCTTTATATTTATGTGCTTCAAATTTCATATTTTTTTTATCAATTATTTACATTTAATTTCTCTCTCTTTACCTAATTAATTAAATAAGATAATATTTGAAAATAATAAATTTTCATAAACACCGTACCATAATTGAGAGTGATAATTTATAGTTAATTTTATACTAATTAAAAGTAATTAAGTCATAATGATTAATAAGTCCCAATTATATATTGATAAATATCTTATTTCATAATTGAATTATGATTAAAACAAATAAATATTATTGAAAAATAATAAATTTTTAATATATGAAAAAAACTGTTAAATAAAATATAGTTCTAAAAAATGAGGGATGATTAAAACAACAAATTGCATATTTTAAGGGATCATATATTTTAAAAAACAGTTATAGAAAAATTAATTTTAATTTGTACCAATGATCTAAATCTTTCTTAAATTAAACAAAGAATAATGTAAAAATATTTTCACACGCCAAACAAAATTAAAGCAACCATAAAGGAGCAAATCGTACCTTAAAATCGTACGTCAACGAATAGAATTTCTCTATGGCATTTAAGCATTGTCGTCGAAGGTCATCACGAGTCACGAAACATAAAGTACGGTGATGATGTTGAAGAAACTGTAAAAGTTGAAAAAACTTCAACAACGATTGCAGGAGTGAATAAAAAATTAAAATAATGAGAGGAATAAAGATGGCTACCGTGCTCGTAGAAGAAGAAGACGTTTAAAAATTAAAATTTATCTTTTTGAAACGAATTGTATCGATAAAAATGGAGTATAAGAATGGATTTAGATTTTTAGTTAACATAAGTATATTTATTTGACAAGCAAGATTTTTATATGTTTAATTTAATGATATGTAAGTAATATCCATCATTTAAACGTGAAGCAATATAATTAATTCTAAATTTAATTATTCATTAAGAGTGGACTGCCACATCATCAAATTTAAAACTGTTTTACTCTTCCACTTTCTTAGTAGCCGACTGTGTGCTTCAAATTTAATATTTTTTTTTTATCAATTATTTACTTTTAATTTCTCTCTCTTTACCTAATTAATTAAATAATATAATATTTGATAAAAACAAATTTTCATAAACACCATAATCGAGAATAAATCCCAATTAAATATTCATAAGTATTAATTAAAAATAATACTAATTAAAAGTAATTAAGTCATAATGATTAAGAAATCCCAATTAAATATTGATAAATATCGTATTTCAGAATTGAATTATGATTAAAAAAAATATTTTCATTATTTTTATTAAAATAGAGCAAAATCAATAATTTGTTGTTAAGAAATAAACGTTACTAAAGAATTTTTTTTCACACATATCAAATGTGACAAATTAATGAAAAATGTACAATTATATTAACTACACTTTTTTAAAAAAATATGTGTGACAATTTATCTACACATTATTATGTGTGACTAATTTTGTGTGGGTAAAAGTTTCTATTAATTTGCTACGTAAGCAAATCAAATTTAAAAATAAAATAATTTAATAAATAATTTAATGTCAAAAAATAAATGTTATTAATCTATTTTAGCCACACATATTAAATGTGACAAAATTATTAAATTTGTACCGTTTGTTTTACCTACACATATTTAATTTATGTGTGACTATATACCCACACATTACTATGTGTGGTTATTTATGTGTGGGTAAATATTAAAATTCTTGTTGAAAGCAGAAACTTCATGTAACACTTCGATGAATCTGTTATTCATCTGCTCAATGGTTTCTCCAGGTTGCATGCCAGAGACAGCTTGTTCTCGATCATAGCCTCAGAACCTAAGCTGAGTTCTCGCAGTGCCTCCCACATCTCTTTGGCTGTATCAAGATCTTGGATCTTGGCCAAATGGACTCCTTTAACAGTGCTAGATATGATCCCTTTTGCAAAGTCATCTAGATTTGTTTCACATCGTTCTCCTGATGTGTACGTTCTGGGATCTTTGAGCACGATCTCTTTGACTGCACCAGTTTCGGTAATGTGAGTCTTCTCTTCTTGTATAACTAATGGTCCTTTCTCTATCACTTCCACATCAAACAGTGATGAGCTTTTATACACATCTTGATTCTGAAACTCCATTCTCTGTATCCTTGGATGGAGAAAGGTTTTTTTCCCAACAAATAGTGCCTCTCTTAGTTCATTGAGACCGATCTTCTTTGGCTCCACATAGCGGTTGTTTGGTGGAGCAATGTTATCGGCTCTGATAGATTGAGGTGGATGGCAACGGATGTGACAATGTGGATTAGTGCCCCGTGATACCGCTCTTGTTGTTGGATGGATTGTAAAGTCTCAAAGAGTAAGGATGTCGGGCAAATCTTGGTCTTCTTGATTGCCCAATGTCAACCTTATTAGCCTGCTCGTTCCCCGAGATGTAGTAAGCGAGGAATTTGTGTAGTACCCCAACATCGGGATCTTGGAGGAATCCACTGGGCATACCTCCAAACGCCCTGTTCTAAAAACCTATAAGCTCAAACCATGCTTGATTCGGGTTAAATTACGGTGGCACCTGATGGTACGCTGTAGTTGGGAATCCAAATATAAACTTCATCATAGAATTCGTAACAGTTTGGAAAGTACCAATAACAATTTATTTTGATGTGTTAATATTTCGTTATAATTTATAACGAATTAGAACAATGAGTTACTGATAACCCTTTCATTATTTTGATGTGTTAATATTTCGTTATAATTTATAACGATTTAGAAAGCAATAATGAGTTCTGAACAACAAGGAATTATCATCAGATAACCCTTTCATTATATTTCAGAATAGTTGAGAACAATGAGTTGCATATGATAAAGTCCAGAACATCAAAATAAAGAGTAACAATTTATTTTGATGTGTTAATATTTCGTTATAATTTATAACGAATTAGAATAATGAGTTACATATAACCCTTTCATTATTTTGATGTGTTAATATTTCGTTATAATTTATAATGAATTAGAAAGAAATAATGAGTTCTGACAACAAGAAATTATCATTATATTACCCTTTCATTATATTCAGAATAGTTGAGAACAATGTGTTACAGATCATAAAGTCCAGAACATCAAAATAAAGACTTAACAATTTATCTTGATGTGTTAATATTTTGTTATAATTTATAACGAATTAGAACAATGATTTACAGATAACCCTTTCATTATTTTGATGTGTTAATATTTCGTTATAATTTATAACAAATTAAAAAGCAATAATATGTTATGGACAACAAGAAATTATCATCAGATAACCTTTTCATTATATTTCAGAATAGTCCAGAACATCAAAATAAAGAGTAACAATTTATTTTGATGTGTGAATATTTTGTTATAATTTATAACGAATTAGAACAATGAGTTACAGATAACCCTTTCATTATTTTGATGAGTTAATATTTCGTTATAATTTATAATGAATTAAAAAGCAATAATGAGTTCTGGACAACAAGAAATTATCATCAGATAACCCTTTCATTATATTTCAGAATAGTCTAAAACAATGAGTTACAGATGATAAAGTCTAGAACATCAAAATAAAGAGTTCTTCATCTTTGTCTTTTGTGCATCAGTGGTTAATTGCACACTCTCGTAGATTCCATCTCTAACTCTGGCGTAAATTGGATCATGATTGTCAATTTTGTAACCTTTAATTTTTGCAATCATGTTAATGCAATTGAGCAGATATGTCTTATCAGGTTGCTTCCTGGGATTATCAGGCACTCCATGAATTCTCTTTCTAGTGCCTTGATCTGCACCCTTACCGCTTCTGCTGCTGCCCTTACCCTTTGCACAAGCTCCTTTTCTGGGAAATTTTTCATATATCTGTGGAAGTCTTCATTGGCAAGTTGTTCCGAATATATAGGCTCATTGAGAAAATATTTGTTCAAAATGAAGCCTGTCTTGATAAGATCCCCCTCCCCCTGGTCGTTTTCTGGTACCCAAGAGTCTTTGGGTGTCTGCTTCTGTAGTGATAGTGACCAGGCTTTAAATAACTTCTTCTTCTATGCACCTTGAGAAGCTGGCTGGACTGGTGATTGATGTTCTGCACTGAGTGGAGAGAAAGGCATCTTGTAAGCATTCCCCCTCTCAGCGTGTTCAACTGCTCTCTCTTTTCTTTTATGGCTCTGTCATTGTAAAATTGTGCCCTGAATGCTGGGTCACAAGCATCATCTGGGCTAACTCCCAATAATAATAATTTAGCGACTTCAGCGCTTTCATCATCTTCCATGCGCTTCTTGCCCTTATCTTTCTGCTGTTGCTGTTGTTGGTCACGAAAGAGCAAAGTTTGGTGTATGGGAGAGGGTGGGGGGGGGGGGAATACACCAAATACAAATTTTTCAGTTTACTAGACTAATTACTTAGAGAGATTTAAGCTTTCTGAAACCAGATCGCTAGTTGTGACATACCAGATCGATAACGAGATCGATCTAGTTCTGTCCTGGCAGAAACTCTCTTGTGAATAACACTTGGCAGAGATCAAGAGTGATCTTGTTCTCTAGTAGAGTGTTGTGTGCGGAAATATGGTGAACTTTGTCAGTGCTTTTGTTTAGAAAATCTTTCCAAAACTTAAACGAATATTTAGCAGATTGATTAAGTATGCGGTTTGAATGACTGTGCAGATTAGTGAATAAAACAACTAAAATTTAAAATGCAGAAAGTAAATAACACAGTTGTTTACGTGGTTCGGGAAACCCCCTACGTCCACGGTCCAATCCAAACTGGATTAGATATCCACTACTAGGATACTCTTCTTATTTATAGTCGATGAGAACGAGCCACGAGTTTCAAACACAATTTGTTTTGAAACTTATGCACGAATAAGGGTCGTGTCCCTTTACAACTTATAGAAAACTACTGTAATTGGATCTCTTCACGTTAATCTACTAGAAAACTACTAGCTAGCGAAGATCTCCTTCATTCTTCTCGATAAGATAGACTTGAATCGAGGTGTTATTTCAATCACAAACGGCTCAGAACACGATATGGTGAGTAGAAATCTTCTCGAATGAATGCTTCGATGGATGAGATGATTTCTGGGCAGAGTAACAGCTTGTTGATCGTAGATAATAGTCTCGTGTACTCTTCCAGTCTTTGTTCAAAGCATTTATAGGTGTAGAATTTGAAATTCTAACTGTTGGACTTGATTGGTTTGGATTAAATGTGATTTGCCAATCAAGGATATTGAATCCCTAAATTGTCTCCTCTTGCCTTTGGAAAGTTTGACTGAATCTTTCGTAAATATGAAAAGCAGATCTTTAATAGGTACTATTTTCTTTTTTCGCATATTGATTGATTCTCCTTCCATCTATGATAGCACGAATGATGTGGCAATGAGTTTGGGACTCTTCATCAGTTAATCTGGTCAAAGCATATAATTGCCAATTGACTGATAGTTGATCTGATATCATCTGGTTCAATCTGAACATCGATCAGGTCACACCAGATTGATACTGATCTGGTTAGTGGTCGATCTAGTCCTTCAGAAGGTATGCTCCAAATCAAGGTAGACTCTTCTGAATGTCCTGGTGATAGAGTTCGAGTGACCATCTGGTTCATCATCTGCTTGCTTCAATCTGCTGGTGATCTGGTCTTCGAAGAGTAGAAAAACAGAATGACTTCTATAGGATGAGATCCTTTACATACCAAGTCATTTTTCTAATCTGGACTAAGATCATGTTCCCTATCAGATACACTTTATATTGTAGTGATCTGGTACATGTAGAACAGGTTGAAATCTAACAAGACAGAATAAAATCTAAGTGTGTTTTCGAAAGAACATCATCAAAACCAAATATTGTGGGGTTCCCAACAATTTCCCCCTTTTTGATGATGTCAAAACCACACTTCACAATATAACTCTAGATAGAAACATATAAGAATGATCTAGTTTTAACTCACCATAAGGGTTAGTAGATTGGGATTTAGTTCATATAACAATCAAAAGCCAATAAAGGTTTCAGGACAATGAGACTTTGTCTTCAGAAAATCCACATGTATTAATATATCAATTTGAGTACAGATGGATAACCTGAAGATAATGAAAGAAAAAAGGAAAAATCAAAAATTAAATAGCAGATGGATTGAAAAATAAGACAATTATGAGAACCATATTGTTGGTCCTCCATTCTTCATCTTTTTGCGTTGTGCATCAGAGATAAGTTGTATGCTCTCGTAAATTCCATCTCTCACTCTGGCATAGTTGGGATCGTGGTTGTCAATTTTGTATCCCTTTATCTTGGCCAGCTGATTGATGTAATTTAATATGTACGTCTTGTTAGGGATGCTGCTTCCTGGAATCATTGGGCATACCATGTACTCCTTTTCAGGTGCCTTAATTTGGAATTTAGCATTCGAGGCAGCCGTTCTGATTCTTTGTATTAGGTTCTTGTCACTGAAGTTCTCGATATATCGGTTGAAGTCTCCATCTGGTGTGGACTCCGAGTATATAGGTTCTTTGAGAAAGTACTTATTCATAATAAAGCCTTGCTTGACCAACTCCCAGTCTTTCTGGTCACCTTCTGGAACCCACACATCTTTTGGAGTTTGTTTCTTCAGGGACAGATTCCATGATGTGAAGGGCTTCTTCTTCTTCTTTTTGCACTGCGTTATGCACTGTGAAGATTATTGTTGAGAGCGTTCTGATAAGGGCTGTGAGGAGAAGGTTGTCTGGTAGGATTTCTCCTTCGCTTCTTGAGCAGCTATCCTCTTCTCCCTTTCGGCCTGATCTTTGTAAAACTGTGCTCTGAAGATAGGATCACATGCTTGTTCTGCTATTTGGTCTCCTTCATCCACAGGCTTCTTGCCTTTGTCACGAGCGGCAGTAGGTTGTTGTTGAATCTGTTCTAGTTTAATGGTGGGATCCGCCCTAGGTGGTGTTGTAGGCCTCTCCCTCACTGGTTGAATTGGAACAGATGATGTGTCAGCTTCTGCTCCTACTCCTTCTCCTTCTCTTTCTGGTTCTGTCACAGAACCTTTTCCCTTGCCAGCTTTAGATATTTCCCCCTTTTTGACATCATCAAATATGGATTTGATGAGTGTGCGGAGGGAATCTATTTTTGCCTTCATTGTCTCCATGTTTTCCTCTGCATCTGCCTTGAATCCTGGCAGGAGGTTTACTATTTGGTCCGTTTCATCTAGTTTGCGCTCCAGTCGGCTGTTCATTGTTGCTAGGGTCCCGTCATAAGTATTTTGTAGTTCTTCAATGGCAGTTAAGCGTGTGTTCTGGTGCTCAAATTCTTATGGGTTTGGGTAGAGTAGGTCATTTAGAACATCCATCTGATGCTCTTTCATTATATACACGAACTTCTCATTCTCGAAGGTAGCAAGTTGTGCGTGGATGGCGAGAGTAGAGGTTTCCTTCACCTCAGTGGTAATCTGAGCAGCTTGATTTGTGATTGCAGCATCAATGGTCTCCTTCTATTTAGCCAGGAGGTCAGCAACTAGTGTGTGAACATTTTGAGCCTTCTGTTCCACTGCCTCCAATCTGAGTGTAGTTTTCTCTTAACTTCCTTCAGCAGTAGTGCGATCATCATCGATCTTCTTGTTGAGCTCCTTTTTGAGATCTCTGATTTTCTTGCGAATATCTAGGTCTATGTCGTTGATGCAGTCTTTCTGATGCTGATTGTAGTCGGAAAGTATTTGTGTGGCTTTTTCTTGAAGAGCATTGCAGGTACCAGTCATGTGATCTTCAACTCTGAGTGTGATCAGGTTGTCGATCTGGTAGTTGTTGAAGGTCTTGGTCTCCCTTTCCAGAAGTTCTTCCATTTCATAAAAGGTGATATTTTTCTTCAACCTTTGGGCTACACCTGGAGTGTACAGCTCGTTACTAGGTTCTCCATCCATGTATTGGCCCATTGGTTCCTCATTTACTGGGTCGAGATTTATGACTGGTGTTTTCTTCTCCCTTTGCTTTAGCTTCTCTGCCTCTTAAGTTGGTTGGTGAAATGGTGCATCTTGTGCTGGTGGAGTTCGATCTGGTTGGCTGGTTAATGGTTCCTTTTGAGTCTCTTTGGCTTCTTCCATGTGCACATCCTGACTAGCTTCTTCATCTGGTACACTGGAATAGAAGTCCATTTTATTGGCATAAAATGACTTCAGATCAATCTTTAGCAGTCTGGCCTCATGCTTCATCAGCGCGAGAATGAGGGAGTGATATTCTGCTCGCACTTCACTGACAGTGTCTGCTTGTAGTAAGCTCAGTAGAGTGGCTTCCTCCTTCTTCAGCTCCTCCATTGATCTGGTCTGGAGCAAAGCATCAAAAATATAGTACTCGCTGTTCTTGACCAGCAAGTAGAATTTGACTCTCTTCGCTGTTCCCAGACTTTCTGGTAGGAAATGAATGCCAGGAAAGTCTTGCAGCACTGAGTGATCTGCTTCACTTTCCAGTAAATTGATTACGCCTCCTGCTTGGCTTTTCTTTTCTTCTTCCTCATCTGCTGACTCCACTTCCTCTTCTTCTTCCTCACTTATCCTTTGCATTCTGTCTGGTGAGGGTGTAACTATTCTGGCAGGAGAGAAATCCTTATCCAGAGTTGGATTATAACTGGATTCTGGCAGGAGAGAAATCCTCACTTGTGGAAGAATGGGGTGTTCTGGTTGTTGTGCTTCCTCAACTTGTTCTGGACTGACTCATTCTTGTTGAGTTAATTATGTTTCTGGTTATGGTATGTCATCTGTGTCTTCTGGGATTTCTTTAGTGGGTAGTGGAGAATCCTGAACCTTCCTCAATCGGCGCCTCTTCTGCTTAGGCTGGTGGGATGTTGAGGTATCAGTATCAAAAAAACTTCCTCTTTTGGTAGGTGGTTTGCGTGCTGCTTTCTCTTTCTGAACCTTCTCCTTTGGTGCCTTTTCTTTCTAGTTTTCAACAGTCCTGGCTGGTGGACTCCAGATGGGATTGGAACTACCCATCTCCAGAAGTGCAGCGTGATGCACTTCATATGTGACTTTGTTGAATAATGCTGGAGTGAGTCCCAAGGACATCTCAATCTGATGTTGGTCTTTGGGGATAGTGAGATGAGTATTGAATTATGTGGCGTCCTCCCAAACCTGCTGATCTTGATAGAGTGCCTCAGGTTCCTCCTAACTTCCACAGAGACACCGTGCCCTCTGTTGTCTTTTGTATATTTCACCAATTTGGCCTCCTTTGCCAGCAAGTAAAACATGATTCTTCTCCAGTTGACTTTGAGATTTAGAGCAACAAAAGTGAGGATTCTGAACTTTTCTGGAGTAACTTGATCATAAGAACCACTATGAGTGAGAAAGATCCTTTGAACAAGCTCGAACATCAGCTTATAGCCAGGTTGGAGTAAAGATCTTTGGAACATTCTCCCAGTGTATGCTATGGGTATCACCATCACCATCTCTACCGAGTCCTGGAGTTGATCGTGAGTGATCTCATCCAAGGTTATCCCTTCATCTCTCAGCCAATATGCTTGGTTGATCATAGCCAGGACATTGTAAGTGGTCTTGCTTATCCTGTCTCTGATGGGCATCAGTACGTTTGACTCGTTGCCTCTTTCTCATCTTGCCACGTCAAGTAAAAAGTGGCAGCCTGCTTCACTAAGTACATCTTAGGGTGGGAGGTGAAAATATTGTGGAATCCTATTCATAATAAATATTCCAGTATATAACATAGAATCATCAGTCATGTGAGCATTATATAAGATATATTAAGAAAATATGGACGGCACAAGAATGAATATCAAGCAATTATCCATACACAGAGAATATATATATATATATAACCAAATTAGTACCAATAAATAAAATACGATATAGTAGAATATATATATATATATTTCCAGATGTAAATCATAATAAAATCACCATAGATATCTTAAATAAACCTTTACGGCGCTTAATCATGGCAAAAATCTCCTCCAATTTGCGAAAGCCATGGGTTTCAAAAATGGCGAATGGTTTAGGGGAAAGAAACTTCTGAACCTCAGCAACATGTTGTAGAAACAAAGAAGTTTAAGGTGTCATGATCAATGAAATTTTGAGAAAAGCTTGCGAGAGAGAAAGAAATCAGGGAATTCTTAGGTGCTTAAGAGAGTAGTGCTCACTGCAATGGAAGTGTAATGTGAACAGTTTAATGCACGTACGACACATATATATAAGAAAACAATCAACGGCTCAGATTAAAGCGATAAGAATTTTAAGGTTGGATGAGAATCTCCTTTTTAGGTTTTCCCGCTTCAGCTTTTCATTTTGCCACCTTGTGTTGCATTTGATACATGCGCTAGATCCTAAGGTTGTAGGATGGAGCGTGTAAATCTTCTTATCCACTGCAACTTTCCTTATTCCTTTTCTTATAGAGATTTTCTCGATCACAGTTTCCAAATGTGTGCTAATCATCATGATTATGGAAGATTTAGCAAATCTATGTCAGAAAATAGCTTTATAGACCATAGTTAGGGCGGTAATTAGAGTCAGAGACGCTTCTAATTTCCATGTTCCCCCTTGACTAAGTAACCGTTTTTCATCATATTCTGTCATCTCCTATGCATCATTCTGCTTTTACATTCTGCTTCTTGTCAATCTGGTTGACAATCTGGTTTTGCATTTTGCGTCATACTCTCATCTATGATACAATGATCTGGTTATCAAAGCTAGTGCTTATGTTTCTCATTGTTCTGCTCCATGATCTGGTTATGTCAATCTGGTATTGACTTGGTTCTTTCATCCAGGTTTAGCAAACCTAGCTTTCCATATAGCATCTTGAATCTCTCTTCTGGTAGAGCTTTTGTCAAGATATCATCACGTTGTACATCTGTGTGTATCTTCTCGATCTGGACGTGTTTCCTCTCCACATGATCTCGAATAAAATGATGTCTCACATCTGTGTTATAGCGATGGCACTTGAGCTATCACAGAATATATGTATCTCCTTCACATCGATCTCATAATCTTTTAGTTGCTGCTTCAACCACAGTATCTGTGCACAACAGCTTCCAGCGACCATGTACTCTACCTCAGTTGTTGATGTAGCAACAGATGTTTGTTTCTTTGAAAACCAAGATATCAACTTCCAATTTCTAAGAAATTGACACGTTCCAGAAGTAGACTTTATGTCCAGTTTGCATCCAGCATAATTTGAATCAAAATAGCTGGTTAAATCAAAATTTTCCTCACATGGAAACCATAATCCAATGTGTGTTGTTCCTTTAAGATATCTAAGTATCTTTTTGGCAGCTTCCATATGAGACTCCTTAGGGTTGGCCTAGTCTAGCACATACTCCAACTGCAAAGGTAATGTCAAGTCGACTAGCAGTTAAGTATAGTACAGAGCCAATGATACCCCTATATTGAGTTATATTTGCTCGTTTTCCTTCTGGATCTGGATCTATCTTCTCATTGGTCTGCATTGGAATCTTGACAGGTTTACTATCTTTGACTCCAAATTTTGTGATCAGATCCTTGATATACTTTGTTTGATTAACAAAGATACCATCTGGTAGCTGCTTCACCTGCAAACCTAGAAAGAAATTCATTTCGCCCATCATGGACATTTGATATTTATTCTTCATTAATTCAGCAAATTTATCACATAGATAAGCAGATTGTGATCCAAATATGATATCATCAACGTATATCTGGACTAAAAGGATATGTTCTTTGACTTTGATTATGAACAGTGTCTTGTCAACAGACCCTCTTCTAAATCCTGATTCCAGCAAGAATGTTGATAGCGTTTCATACCATGCTCTGGGTGCTTGTTTCAAACCATATATAGCTTTAGCTAATTTCTATACCTTCTAGTCTGCATTTCTTTCTTCAAAACCGGGTGGTTGTTCAACATACATTTCTTCTTCAAGTATTCCATTTAAGAATGCACTCTTGGCATCCATCTGATACACCTTGAATCTCTTGTATGCTGCATATGCTAGAAACAGTCTGATTGCTTCCAATCTGGCAACTGGTGCGAACGTCTCATCAAAATCAATGCCTTCTTGTTGACTATATCCTTTAGCAACTAGTCTAGCTTTGTTTCTGACGACTTCACCATTTTCATGTCGCTTATTCTTTAACACCCATTTGACACCTATTACTCCCTGGTGTCTTGGTCTATCTACATGATACCAGACTTGGTTTCTTTTAAACTCATTGAGTTCTTCTTGCATACCAATAATCCATTCTGCATCTTGTACTCCTTCATAAGCATCAGATGGTTCAACATGAGATAGATAAAAACTTAGAAGTGCACTTTCTCCATGCATTCTTCTGGTCCTCACACGATCTGATAGGTTCCCAACAATTTGTTCTCGAGGGTGATGTTCTTGTATCCATCTCCTTCTGCTGAAGATCTCTTCTTCTGATATCTCAGGCTCAGGTTCTTCTGTTGGGTCCTCAAATTCAGGGTGTGCTGTTGAAGATGCTTGAAAAGGGTTTTCAACTTCTGCTTCTTCAACCTCAATCTCTTGATTATTGTTCTAGTTGTTGATATCTCTGGATTCTTCAAGTTCATCTTGAGATTGTTCATTATTACCTTCTTCCACTGGTTCACTACCTTCTGGTGAGATCAATCTGGTTTGCTCCAGATCGATATGTTATGTTCCCCCTTGCTGTGAACTGGTTGTCTCAGCATTAGGTGGAACATCAATCTCATTCTCTTCTGTTGTATTCCAGATTAGAATGTCTTCTAATAGTATCCCTTATGTTTTCTTGTTTCTAATCTGGTTGTGAACCTGTTCATCACCTGCTTCTCTGTGTTCAAAAATACTTTCATCAAAAACAATATGAGTCCTCTTGTTGTAAACCCTATAAGCTTTACTGATATCAGAATATCCTAAATATATTCCAGGATCAACTTTACTATCAAAGGTTTTCAACTGAGATTTCCCATTATTATGAATGTAACACATACAACCAAAAGTACGAAAGTACTGTATCCTGGGTTTTCTGTTATTCCAGACTTCATATGGTGTCTTCCCGTGTCTGAGGGTAATCACCGATCTGTTCTGTATATAACAAGCCGTATAGATGGCTTCAGCCCAAAATTTCTTGGGTAATCTGGTTGCATTAAGCATTGTGCGAGCTGCTTCCTTCAACGATCTATTCCTTCTCCCAACCACACCATTCTGTTAAGGTGTTCTTGCTGTAGATGTTTGATGTGTGATTCCCATCTGGTTGCATTAATCCTCAATCTTATGGTTTAGAAATTCTGTTCCACGATCTGTTTTGATGGTTGCAACAGAAGTTTCCTTTTTCTTTGTGATTTTGTTGAGAAAGTTTGGCAGCTTTTCCAATGTCTCTTTCTTCTTGTATAAAAAGATAACCCATGTGAATCTTGAGTAATCATCAATGATGACTAAGGTGTACTTCCTTCCATTTATACTTAATGGTTTGACTGGATATAGCTTTGTAGACAGATGGATGATTTCTCTCAATGTTATCCCAATCGATCTTCTTCTTATTGGTTGATGATGTTTTGGTAGTTGTCTTCTGTTTCTGACTTTTATCTGTTTTTACATAGTGAGCAGATTGACCCTTCTTCTGATAGTATCTCTTATCTCCTGTTTCCTTCATCATCATCTTCTAAGGTTGACTTTTCTTGTTCTTTAGATCCTTGACTTGATCTGGTATATTCTTTCTTTCAGCAACAAACTGAGTCTCACTTGATTTTCCATTGTATACTAGGCCAGCTCTTCCCTTTTGTTGCATATCGTTGATCATTTCAACTCGTTCTTGACTTTTGTTGATCTTGCTCATATTTTCCATCGTTTTCTTCATTTTTTCATCTACTACATCATTTCTGTTGATCACATCTTTCACCTTGGAATTGAGTGAGTATATTTCTGCATCTTTTGTCTTGTCTGTTCTCCAAGACCACTTATTTGAGTAGAAAACTTGGTATTAGCTTCACTCAAGAACTTTACTGTTTCATTCAGCTTGTCATTCTCTTTTATGACTTCAGAGAATAGCTTCTTTATACTGGTGTAGCTTTTGAGCATCTCATTAATTTCATCCCATGAGACTTCTAGTTCATCTTAATTTCATGAATCATAGACAAGTTTATTTGAAGACATAGAAGCATGAGAAGTTACCTCGTTCTGTTCAAGTCCGTTGTCCAATCCCATGTAGCATTCATCCCAATCTTCATCTATTTCTTCTGCATAGAATGCATCATCATTATCTGATGAACTATCAGACATATGACTTGAACTGCTTGAGTCTTCTTCAGCTATCATGGCCTTGCGTTGAGCTTTGAGTTTCTTATCTCTTTTAGCTCTTAGTTCTTCTCTTTGACTTTTTGACAAGTCAAGACAATCTGTCTTGAAGTGACCTGTTCTGCCATAGCCATAGCATGTGTAATCAGTAGAGTTAAAGGTTTTACCATTACTTTTTGTGTCAGCTTTTTCATCAAATCGTTCTGGTTCTTTGTTCTTCTGATATCTATCCTTGTTATCTTTATAGAACCTTCGATATTTTCTTGATTTGATTTCCATCTTGTCCATCCTCTTGGCGATCATAGCAAATTACTTGAGTAGTTTATCGTAACCTCCTTCTTCTGGTGCTGTAGTTAGTACTGGTTCATCTACTTTGCATTTCGCTTTGAAGGCGGTTTCTTTCTCCCTCTTTGAACTGCTTTCATTCTTCTTGTTTGAAGAATAATTTGATCCATGTATTCTCTTGATATCACATTCGTGTACAGCCAGATGATCAAATAATGCTTCAATGGACAGATCGTTGAAATCAGCACATAGTGGCTGCATAGCAGAGTAGATCTCCCAGCTTGATGGTAGTGCTCTGAGGATTTTGAGGTTCTTCTTTCTCTGTGTATACTTGTTTTTGTTGAATGCAAAAACTTCAAGTAACACTTCAATAAACCTATTTTTCATCAGCTTGATGCTTTAGGCTTCATCTTGAATTCATCAAACTTGTTGCATGCTAGAGACAACTTGTCCTCGATCATTGCTTCAGAACCTAGACTTAGTTCTCTCAAAGCTTCCCACATCTCCTTGGTTGTGTCAAGATCTTGGATCTTAGCCAGATGGACTCCTTTTACCGTGCTGGAGATGATTCCTTTGGCAAAATCATCAAGATTTGCTTCACGCCGTTCTTCAGAAGTATACATTCTGGGATCTTTAAGCACATATTCTTTAATTGGGTCAGTTTCTGTAATTCGAGTCTTCTCTTCTTGAATCACCAGTGGTCCTTCCTCTATAACTTTCCACATCAGACAGTGATGAGCTTTGAGACACATCTTGATTCTGAAACTCCATTCTCTATACCCTTGGATGAAGAATTCATCACATGCCCTAACAACAGATGATTCCATAATAACAGATAAGATGCTGGTGAATGAAAAAGATATTCCTAGATATATTAAAGTTGACCACGCAGGTTTCACCCTTGTGAAACAGAAATAATGATCCTATGAACCACTGCTCTGACACCACTTGTTGGTCCTGAAAGAGAAAGGTTTGATGTATGGGGGGAAGGGGGGGGGGGAATACACCAAATACAAAATTTTTAGATTACTTGACTAATTACTTAGAGAGATTTAAGCTTTCTGAAATCAGATCGCTAGTTGTGATAGACCAGATCGATCTCATTCTGTCCAGGCAGAAACTCTCTTGTAAATAACACTTGGCAGAGATCAAGAGTGATCTTGTTCTCTAGTAGAGTGTTGTGTGCAGAAATATGGTGGATTAGTCAGTGCTCTTGTTTAGATAACCTTGCCAAAACTTAAACGAATATTTAGCAGTTTGATTAAGTATGCAGTTTGAATGAGTGTGCAGATTAGTGAATAAAACAACTGAAATTTAAAATGCAGAAAGTAAATAACAGAGCTGTTTACGTGGTTCGGGAAACCCCCAACATCCATGGTCCAATCCAAACTGGCTTAGATATTAACTACTAGGATACTCTTCTTATTTATACTCGCTGAGAACGAGCCACGAGTTTCAAGCACAATCTATTTTGAAACTTATGCACGAATAAGGGTCGTGTCCCTTTACAACTTATAGAAAACTACTGTAACTGTATCTCTTCATGTTAATCCACTAGAAAACTACTAGCTAGCAAAGATCTCCTTCCTTCTTCTCGATAAGACAGATTTGAATCGAGGTGTGATTTCGATCACAAACGGCTCAGAACACGATCTGGTGAGTAGAAATCTTCTCGAATGAATGCTTTGATGGATGAGATGATTTCAGGGCATAGTAACAACTTGTTGATCGTGGATAATAGTCTTGTGTACTCTTCCAGTCTTTGTTCCAAGCATTTATAGGTGTAGAATTTAAAATTTTAACCGTTGGACTTCATTGGTTTGGAGTAAATATGATTTGCCAATCAAGGATATTTAATCCCTAAATTGTCTCCTCTTGCCTTTGGAAAGTTTGATTGAATATTTCATAAATATGGAAAGCAGATCTTTAAGAGGTACTATTTTCCTTTTTTCGCATATTGATTGATTCTCCTTTTGATAGTACGAATGATGTGGCAATGAGTTTGGGACTCTTCATCAGTTAATTTGTTCAAAGCATATGATTGCTAATTGATTAATAGTTGATCTGATATAATCTGGTTCAATTTGAACATCGATCTGGTCACACCAGATTGATATCGATCTGGTTAGTGGTCGATCTGGTCCTTCAGAAGGTATGCTCCGAAGCATGGTAGACTCTTCTGAATGTCCTGGTGATAGAGTTCGAGTGACCATCTAGTTCATCATCTGCTTGCTTCAATCTGCTGGTGATTTTGTCTTAGAAGAGTTGAAAAACAGAATGACTTCTATAGTATGAGATCTTTTACATACCAAGTCATTTTTTTAATCTAGACTAAGATCATGTTCTCTATTAGATACACTTTATATTGTAGTGATCTAGTACATGTAGAACAAATTGAAATCTAACAAGACAGAATAAAATCTAAGTGTGTTTTCGAAAGAACAACATCAAAACCAAATATTGTGGGGTTCCCAACAGCTGCTGTTGTTGCGGTTCTGGCTTCAATGTTGGGTCAGGTCTTGGTGGTGTGTAAGCTCTCTGTTCTGGCTGTTGTTGAACTAACTCGATCCTATCTGCACCTTTATCTTCTCTTTTGGCTCCTTTGTCTGGCCTTCCTTTCCCCTTTTCGACATCATCAAAAGATGATTTGATAAGTGTACGAAGGGAGTCGATCTCTTCCTTCATTTTCCTTCATTACACTTACCAATACCTGATATAATCATCACAATTATAGAAGATTTAGTAAACCTTGTCAGAATATAATTTTATAGACTAAGATTAAGACGGTGATTAGATCAGAAATCGATACGAATTTCTGAGTTCCCCCTTGATTAAGAAATCATTTATGGAAAATTAATTTTCACGTGGCATGGCGAAAACTTCGTCCATTTTGACATGTGTTGAGTACTCTAGATGATCTAGTTTTCATGTTTCCAATACACTGTTCTTTATCAATCTGATATTAGTGATCTGGTGTATGAAATGTTCTGGTCTTCTGTTTCCAGTGTGCTGCTTGAGCAGCTCGTTTGGATCTCATAAGAACAGGTGGATTAAACATTGTTGGTCCCGAAAGAGCTAGATTGGTGTATGGTAGGGGGGGGGGAATACACCAATTCAAAACTTTTAGGGTTTTCTCATTTTTAAGATTAAGATATAAGGCTTAAGCACACTTAATAAATAAGATAGCTTAGAATAGTAAAATGAATCTTCTTATTAGGAAGACTTAATCTTACTCAAATAAAACCTTATGTGAAGATAAACTATAATCAAGAATAACTGTTGTAAGTTAAGCTTGATTAATGTTGTGTGCGGAATTTGGTGGTTAATGCTCTTTTTAATGAGAAAACATTTTCTTACTCGTTAATCTTTAACGCAACAGTTTATGATGTAAAAATATGAAGAAGATGAATATGAAGTGAACAAGAAATAAAGAACACAAGTAGTTAACGTGGTTCGGGATAAACTTTCCCTAAGTCCACGGCTCAATCAAACACTAGATCGAAAATCCACTAAACTTTCTCCTTTCTTTTCACTCGTTGAATACGAGCCACAAGAATTATCAAAACTAGATAACTTCTTGTGATTACACCTCTTCCTAAGATTGATAATTATAATCTAGGGTTACAACTAGATCAAAACAAGATCCTAACTTGAGGTTTTGTAAACTGTTTTCCAGAAAATAAACCTTCAAAACTGTAAAATACTGAGAATTCTAAGATTGAGTTGAAGTATTTTGAACGTTGAGAGCTTGAAGATTTTTGAGCAGAGTAATGGTGATTTGATAGCTTGAATTCTCGTACCCTTTCCTGGAAGTGAAAGTGGTATTTATAGAACCATGGCTGGAACTATCCGTTAGAGAGAGAGAGGAGTCCTTCCTCTTCGCATTAATGGCTGCATTAATTGCATGGTAGTGTTGTTGATACACGCACTGCCATATGAGCGTCTTGTTCCACCTTTCACGCGATTTCCCAGTGCATTGCCATACTAGGAATGATTCACCGTACTGCAATTTGATATTCTCGTACTTCATTCCTAAAAATATGTTGTTGATGTGACAATACACTGAGTGGTTGATGTATGACATATTTAGATATGTCGGTAGTCCACCATAGTTATTTTGAGGACCAGCTCGTTTGCTTTTGATCTAGCAGATCTCAGTGAGTCGAATATGGGACCATCATTTTTTATAAGAACGATCTGTTGATGTTTGGACAGCGGGCTACTGGAGATATTTTCTCTAGCTATTCTTCCTCTTGAGATGTCGTCAAGTATATAAGTCTTCTATCCTAGTTACAGCTTGATAATAAGGACAAATAGTTAACCTATCTAACTGTTCCTTTTACATTGTAGCTGTTTCTAAACTAACTCTAGAAGGGCAGATCGTTATAAGTAAGTTTGATACATCAAACTTTTTTTACAATTGTGATCTGTGAAAAATAATTCTAGAGATCAAAAACTAAGACAAGTAAAATTGGACAGCGAGCTGCAAGTATGAGAGACCGATCGTTATTTTTACTAAAAAAGATCTGCTCAAAACTTGGAAACTAGTTGTATATACAACTTAGTGAATACTTGTTATCTTAGTGATCAATGTGTCCAGGAAAGCTTTGTAAGAATAATACAAATTGTAATTTAAACGATCTGTTTCTTTTAGAGTTACGCTATTCCTTAAAAGATAATATTTACTACTTGGTTTTCTTAAGATCATATAAATGACTAAGTGTTGTTTCGAGAAACATCATCAAAACATAACTAAATTCGTGGGATTCCCAACAAACATTCTGTAGGTGAACAAGTTGTATTCAAATAAGATTGAGCTGACTCCCCATGAACAACAGATGATCTGCTATTGATCTGTTGATCGATCTGTTAGACACAGATAATTTGTATCGAGCTATTCCTTGTATATCTTCTTATGCAGCTTGATGTCAACCTATTTGATACAAGGTTGATTTTATCTCCCTGCTTCTTTATCTTCATATTGATATTTCCATCGATCTAACGATTTGTCCTCGGTAAGTATGTTGGCCTCCAGTTCGATAAGATATATGCAATAAAAACTAAGTCTAGATTGATCTGGTTCTAGTGATCTGATGTCAATCTGGTTCTAGTGATTTGATATCAAGCAATATGTTTCTTGTAATCTGCAAAGTGATCTGGTATCACGTAATCTGTATCACATAATCTTCATGTTTTCAATTTGCTAGGTGATCTGGTTTAATGATCTACTGTCAATCTGGTTTTATCATCCAAACTTAGAAATCCTAGCTTTCCACATAGCATCTTGAATTTCTCTTCTGGTAAAGCTTTTGTTAAAATATCAGCTCGTTGTATCTCTGTTGTTGATGTAGCAACATATGTCTGTTTCTTTGAGAACCACGAGATTAGCTTGTTTCCAAGAAACTGACAGGTTCCAGAAGTTGATTTTCTGTCTAGCTTACATACTGCATAATCTAAATCAGAGTAACCTGTTAAATCAAAGTTATCATCACATGGATATGATAATCCTATGTGTGTTGTTCCTTTGAGATATCTTAATATCTTCTTGGCTGCTTCCATATGTGACTCTTTGGGAATGGTCTGGTATCTAGCACATACTCCAACTACAAAAGTAATGTCATGACGACTAGCAGTTAGATAGAACAATGATCCAATGATACCCTTGTATTGTGTTATGTATGTTATTTTTCCCTCTGGATCTGGATCTATCTTCCTATTGGTCTGCATTGGAGTTTTAACCAATTTGTTGTCTTTAACTCCAAATTTGGTGATCAGATCCTGTATATACTTCGCTTGATTCACAAATATTCCATCAGATAGCTTCTTCACCTGCAAACCTCGAAAGAAATTCAATTCTCTCATCATGGACATTTGATACTTATTCTTCATAAGCTCTGCAAACATATCACTCATATAACTAGATTGAGATCCAAAACTGATATCATCAATATATATTTGTACTAAAAGGATATGTTCTTTGACTTTGATGATGAACAATGTCTTGTCAACAGATCCTCTTCGAAAGCCTGACTCTAGCAGAAAGGTTGACAATGTCTCATACCAAGCTCTGGGAGATTGCTTCAACCCATAATCTGCTTTAGCCAATCTGTAGACTTTCTGGTCTAGATTTCCTTCTTCAAAACCAGGTGGTTGCTCCACATAAACATCTTCTTCCAGAATACCATTCAGGAAAGCACTCTTGACATCCATCTGGTACAGTTTAAACTTCTTGTACGCTGCATATGCCAAGAACAATCTGATTGCATCCAATCTGGCAACTGGTGCAAATGTTTCATCGAAGTCTATGCCATCTTGTTGACTATATCCTTTAGCAACTGTTGGTCCCGAAAGAGCAAGGTTTGGTGTATGGGGGGGGGGGGGGAATACACCAAATACTAACTTCTCAGTTTTACTTGACAATTTATAAGAGAGCTCAAGCTATTCTACATGAGAATTTGCTCGGTGGTGACTAACCAGATCGATATACAGATCGATAGCAGATTCAGTCCAAACAGATTACTCTCTTTGTGTAAACACTTAACAGATAATAAGAGTGATCTTATTACCTCCTGAGTGTAGAGTGAGTGCGGAATAATGGTGGATTAATGATTGCTCTTGTTTAGAAAACCTTAGAATATTAACCAGATTGATTAGAAGATTTATTGAGATGCAGATGGATGATAGTGCAGAGAATTAGAATAATAGACAACAGAAAATATAAAGAATGCAGAAATGTAAAGCACACTGTTGTTTAACGTGGTTCGGGAAATCCCTACGTCCACGATCTGGTCAAAACTAGACCAGATTATCCACTACTTGGATACTCTGCTTCTTTATACTCGTGGAGAGCGAGTCATAAGTACCAATCACAACTAGAATGATACTTATGCACGAATGAAGGGTCGTGTCCCTTTACAACCGATTACCTCTACGTTACCACTAGAAAACTACTAGCTAGCAGGGTGATCTCCTTTCTCTCGATAAGACAGACTTGAATCGAGGTGGTTGGTGTGATGTAGAATCATAGAGTGTTGAAGCTCTAAGTCTGGATAGCAGATTGATTGCTTGAAAGTATGACAATAGTATAGCTCGCGTGCGTTCTCTCTCTTCTCCAGATCTCTAACTTCAACTATATAGGCATTGAATTTTGAAATTCTAGCCGTTGTTGATTGGCGTGAGATAGATGGTATATTGCCAATCAATGATTTCCATCATATCTGTTCTTGCCATATAGGAAAGGTTCACTCAATCATTGAGTTATGGAAAGCAGATTGCTAACGGTCTCTTTCCTTCTATGTGTTAGCCAAAGATCTTCTTTCCAATCCCAGTTGGATGGACTTTTAATCTTGACGTGGCAAGAGCATATGATGTGTAGGATGATGTCAGCTGGAGGATTGATGACTCCATCGTTCTGGTTCCTCACTGTAGGTATCGATCTGGTCGCTGTCTGTTATAGCAGATCGATTCTTCTTTGGCATAAAAACTTGACTTCATCCTATTCTAAGTTGAGATTGACTTCTATAGGAGTATTTCCTTTACACTTTAAGTCATCTCCTAATCTGTTCCTAAACAGAAGTCACCTTCTTTCTAGTGATCTATTTTTACACTAGAACAGCTTACATACTATAAACTAACTAAGTGTGTTTCGAGATACCATCATCAACACTAAAACTTTTGGGTTCCAAACAGCAACTAATCTGGCTTTGTTTCTGACAACTTCACCATTCTCATCTCTCTTGTTTTTAAATACCATTTAACACCTATTACCCCTTGATGTTTAGGGTGATCTAAAAGATACCAAACTTGATTTCTCTTGAATTCATTGAGCTCTTCTTGCATAGCAATGATTCAATCTGCATCTTGTAGTGTTTCATATGCATCAGCTGGTTCAACATGAGATAGGTAGCAACTGAGAAGTGCGCTCTCTCCATGCATCATTCTAGTCTTCCCACGATCTGATGGGTTCCCAACAATCTGTTCTGGTGGATGGTCTTGAATCCACTTTCTGCGCCTAGACATCTCTTCTTGTGATATCTCAGGTTCTGGTTTTGCTGTGGGATCCTCAAATTATGGGTGTGCTGTTGAGGTTGCATGGAAATAATTTTCTTCTTCTATCTCCTGGTTGACATCCATGTTGTTGTTAACTTCTCTGGAATCAGCAGATTGACTTTGAGTAGGTTCATTATATTCTAGTTGCACAAATTCACTACTTTCAGGTACTAATATGTCTTGATCTGGTTCAATGTGAGTTGTTCCCCCTTACTGTGTGCTGGTTTCAGCTATAGTTTGAACATCATCTTCTCCATATCAGAACATCTTCAAGTAATATTCCTCCTGATCTTCTTGTAGTGATCTGATTGTGAACCTTTTCTTTACCTATTTCCCTGTATTCAAGAATAGTTTCATCAAATACAATATGAGTTTTCTTATTGTAAACTCGATAAGCTTTACTAACATCCGAATATCCTAAGAATATTCCAGGGTCAGCTTTGCTATCAAAAATTTTCAATTGAGAATTCTCATTTTTATGAATGTAACACGTACAACCGAAGGTGCAAAAATACTTAATCCTGGGTTTTCTGTTGTTCAAGATCTCATATGGTGTCTTTCCATGTCTTAGTGTGATGATTGATCTGTACTGTGCGTAGCACGCTGTGTAGATAGCTTCTACCCAAAACTTCTTTGGCAGATTGGTTTTATTTAGCATGGTGCGTGCTGCTTCTTTTAGTGATCTGTTCCGCCTTTCTACTACTCCATTCTGTTGAGGTGTTCTTGTGGCAGATGTCTGAGGAGTTATACCCATATGATTGCAATATATTTCGTTCTTCTGGTTTAGATATTCTTTTCCTCGATGATTGTCATGATGTTGGTCTCTTTTTATCGTGTGATCTTGTTGAAGAAATCTGGTAGCTTCTCCAACGTTTTCTTTTTCATAAACAAAAAAATGACCCAAGTAAATCTTGAATAATCATCAATAATGACCAATGTATACTTTCTACCGTTGACACTTAATGGTGTTACTAGACCAAATAAGTCTAGATGTAATAGTTCCAGTATTCTTGTAGATAAGTGAGCTGCTTTGCTAGTGAATGATGACTTGGTCTGCTTCCCAGTTTGGCATGCTTCACAGATATGATTTTTATCATATACTTGTTCTGGTAATCCTTCGACTAACTTCTCTCTAACAATCTTGTTGATAGACTTGAAATTTAGATGGCTAAGTCGCTTATGCCATAACCAGCTTATCTCAGAGACTATCTTAGTGACTAAACATGTCTCGATTTGGTTTGTCAATTGGACAATGTACAATCTGTCATGTAGTTTCCCGGTAAGAAGAATTTCATCTCCTTCCTTATTCTTCACAATACAGTTGTTAGCATAAAAAACAATCTGATTACCATTAGAATAAAATTGACTAACAGAAAACAGATTATGACTAAGACCTTCTACATAAGAAACATTTGAAATGGTGGTCTTGCCAATCTTAACATTACCAAACCCTCCGGTATAACCTTTTGAGTTACAACCAAAAGTTACCTGTGGACCTTGTCTTTCTACATAGTCTGATAGCAGGTTCTTTTCACATGTCATATGCTTCGAACATCCACTATCAATTATCCAGATTGATCCTCTTGCTACGTGACTCCTTCTTACATTTCTCCCATCCTGCAATTAGGTAGACTTAGCAACCCTTTCAATGATTGGGTGCTTGGTTAGTAGCAAATGTTCCTTTTGGAACCCAGATCAATTTAGTATTAGGAACACAAATATAACAAGTGATCTGTCTCCCTGAATCATCTGTTCTTGGGATAGCTTTGTAGACAGATGGATGATTCCTCTCAACATTGTTCTAGTTGATCTTGTTCTTCTTTGTTGGTGACTTTCTGGTATGTGCCTTCTGGTTCTGGTTCCTATCTGTTTTGACATACTGAGCAGGTTTGCCTTTGATCTGGTAATAATGTTTATATCCTGCTTCCTTCATCAACATCTTTTAGGGTTTACTCTTCCCATTCTTTAAGTTATCAACTTGATCTGATATTTGTTGTCTTTCATCTACAAACTTGGTTGAACTTGATTGTCCAGTATAACCTAATCTAGTAGTTGATCTGGTTTTGTTCTGCATCTCACAAATCATGTTAACACCTTCACTGCTTTTGTTGATTTTGCTCATATTCTCGCTTGTCTTCTGTAGTTTCTCTTCTACTACTTCCTTTCTGGTAATGAAATCTTTGATCTTTGAACTGAGTGAGTAGATTTCTTCATCTTTTATCTTGATATGTCCATCCAGATCGTTAATTTTTGCAGAACATTTAGTGTTGGCTTCACTGAGTACCTTCACTACTTCATTTAGCTTTACTTCATTTAGCTTGTCATTCTCCTGGATGACATCTTGAAACAACTTCTTTAAACTCTTATAGCTCTTGAGCATCTCATTGATCTCATCCCAAGATACTTCAGCCTCATCTTCATCTCAAGAATCATATATAGGCTTGCTAGATTAAGTGGAGTTTACCTCGTTCTGGTCAAGTCCGTTGTCAATTCCCATGTAACATTCATCCCAATCTTCTTCTTAATCATGTGCGTAGAATGTTTTATCATCTTTGATGAGCTATCTGAAAAATGACTCGAACTACTTGAATCTTCTTCTGCTAATATCGCTCTGCGTTGGGCTTTGAGTTTTCAATCTCTCTTTGCTCTTAACTCTTCTCTCTGACTTTTGGACAGGTCGGGACAATTTGTCTTGAAATGACTTGTTCTGCCACAACCATAGCAAGTATAGTCAGTAGAATTAGTAGATTTGTTTGAATTTCTTACCTCAGATTTGGAACAACTTTCACTCTTCTTGCTGGATGAGTGATCTAGTCCATGGACTCTCTTCATGTCATATTCATGACCAACTAGGTGAACAAATAGTTCTTCTATGGAGTGTTGAAATCAGATCGTAGTGGCTGCATAGCTGCATGTATCTCCCAGCTTGGTGGTAGTGCTCTGATGTCTTTGAGATTCTTCTCTCTATGGGTGTATTTGTGCTTTTTGAAGGCAGATACTTCCAGCAGGACTCATCTTCATTTGTTCAATAGTTTCTCCTGGTCTCATCTTAAAATCATCGAACTTGTTGCAGGCCATCGACAACATGTTCTCGATCATGGCTTCTGATCCAAAACTGAGTTCTCACAATACTTCCCACATCTCTTTGGCTATATCCAATCTTGAATTTTAGCTAGATGGACTCCTTTGAAGGGGTCACCTGAAAAGATGATGCACCATGTTGGTATGAGTAGTACTAATCAATTCATTTAAACTCTCGTCAACAATGATAGTGCAGGCCATTTTCGACTGAGGCAGGCTGCACTCCTATAAGCTCTCTCAGGTACGATACACGGAGGACCCACCCTTCGGGAGGTGCTGGAGTCCACTTCCCAATAATCCCCCCCTCAGCACCATCTCGATACTCTGGAGGATGCATCGTACCTTTAGAGCGTGTTGGCGCTGCTTCGAACCCGGGCCACGGGGCTACCTATGTGTAATACCCCGAAATACTGTAGCCATAATTAAAACGTGATTAAACCTTAATTAAGGCTATGCATCCTTAAGAGAATATTTTTATGAGATTAAGAAGAGTTTGAAGAATCTATTATACGATTTAGAAGAGAGAATTACGAATATTCGTTAAGAAAGAAAATGGAATTTAATAATTCCATATTAGAGATAAAAGAAAGGGGTTGAGATAGAATAAACTCAGACGATGCATACCCCTCAGAAGAGAAAATTTTTATCTATTATATAATATAGAAAAATGGATTTAGAAATTTCATTAAGCTAGAAAACAGGCAAATTAGAGAATAAAAATTTATTATTACCATTTCGGTAATAATTAAATAAGTTTTCGATTAAAATTCGGATTGAGAATCCGACAGTTGTAGTAGAACCTACAAATTATGCTCAATTTTCTAAGATATATAGAAGAGATTATTATAAAGACTTTGTTAGAAAATATGGTTTTTAGAGGGAATTTATTTAATTAAATTTGTTCGGTATCTTAAAACTCGCATAAATTGTTCAAATGAACTCGGAATCACGAATGGTCTGAACCAGTGAACTTCTCGTGTCGAGATGAGTAATCCAGTATCGATATCTCGAAACCCAAAAAACGAGGCTCTAGAAGGTTCTAGAAGCCTGAAGAAATTGGATAAGTATGATAATTTAATTATTTAATTAGAAAAATCCCATAAATATCTTATAAGAATGCTTATCTTATCATCTTCATCACTTTCCACCTTATTTCTCCCTCATAGAAACGACCACTCCCTCCTCCACCATAACCAAAATTTTTTTCATGAATCATCAATATTCCAAGCTAGATTTCCACCAAATTTTCAAGAAAAAGGATCACTTTGAGGTAATTAACCATCTTCTTACCTCTTTAGTTTGTAGAAATGGAAGAAAGTTCATGTTTTTATCTATGATAAATTATGCTTTATGATTTATGAAGATATGATGTTAATTTCCATATATGTGATATGAAATGAGTAGAGAATCATGATAGAAGTAAGAATTTGAAAAGAATTGTAAGATATGAAGAGTAATTAGATTTGCCCTAAATCTTCACCATAAACCCTAATTTGATTTTGAAGAATATGCATGAATTTGCTTGAATTGAGTATAGATAAGTATCATTTGATATCCATAAGCAGGATTAGAGCAAGAAATTAGAGCAAAATCTAAGCTTCTTAGATGATGAAGTGAGGACCGAAAATGATGAGGTTGTGTTCTATAAGATTTTGATTTTATTTGTTCAAATTGAGATCATATTTGAGTTCAATGGTATGAATAAAGCTTAGAATAATTAATTGGGAATTTTTCATGCACTAGAACTTGATTTCCAAAAATTTAAGAATGTATGAAGTTCATGGTTTATATATATATTGATGGTAATTTGCTTAAGTGATAATGAATAGAAGTTAATTAGATGATAATAAGCATAGATAAACTAAGAATTTGAAGATAGAATTACCACTTCATGGAGATTCATAAAATGCTTGGAGAAGGGGATGATCCAAAGGTACATGTAGAGGGTTTAATGGTTTGATCTAATACCATAGATATGATGAGGGAAGAATATGAAGTATAATGTGGAACTATGAGATTAAATTAGC